>JAUCBJ010002541.1:0-42943 GCA_032718475.1 Nemertoderma westbladi
AGACATTATCCTCATCCGAATCCGAGTCGAACATTGCTACATACAACACAGTAAAATAGTATACTAAGATTTACGAACTGAAACTAAATATTTACCTACAGTATGTTGTTTAGATATCAAATTATTACAGTATTTTATAGTACAGTATTGTCAGACCAAGGCATACATTTGTAAAGGCCATGAAGTCTTGTACACTGAAGGCCGGTATGTATGAAATTTATAAAAAAATTATTAGGACTTCATAGTATTGTTATACATAGCATAGAATTGCGCATCGTCGTCTAACGAGTCGGTGAGTAATCATACCCGGTACATTGTAGATACTATATGAGCAGTAGAACACAATCATGTTAAAATAATGTAAAAATATGTGTTCTAGAATGATAGTTATTGGTTTGTTCGCTTTTTCGCTATTTTTAAAATTATAATAATTTACTGTACATAATTATAATTATTTACCGTACAGTATACCGGTAGTATAGTGTAAGATATCAATCAACTAAGCATATAACCGACTGGTAGCAAGCTTATCAGTCTCAACGCGACTGATAAGAATTGGATATTTTTTACCAGGTAAAGTTCCACCAGTCCCATGAACTGGTAGTCTTTGTGCAACAGTCACTGATAATACCAGCGAATTTACTGGTAAAATTGCTGGTTTTACCAGTGGTGGATACCAGTGATTGCTGATGACTTTATTGCAACAAGTTTAGCTGGTAACTGGTAGCTGGTGGAACTGGTAGCTGGTAACCAGTGCTTGTTGCAACAGGGCCCAGGGGCCCAAATGCCCCCAATCACAATCAGTTCTGGCTGATCGACTGCTACTATAATTGGCCTGCTGCATTGAAACTGCATATTGAGATGCTATGCCAGCTTAACAAAAATATTTTGTATTTAGTATGCAGTCAACAATTGGCAAGCCCAATGCAGCATGCATTAAGAATGATATGCAGGCTTATCATCAAAGTTGTACCACCACAACTCCCTATCCCTCAAAACTTTCGCGAGATTATCCGCATCTTCAAGACCAGTGTCCTTTTGGAGGCATCTCACGAAAGTCATGGGCTGTCCACCATTATTTCCTCTATGGACCTTGTTGCCATTATCCCAACACCAGGGGGGAAAAACGCCGATGCTGGAGACGTGACTTTACAGACCACCGAGCCCCGGCCAGTCACCGGATATTGATTGTGGAGAAGGAATGTTTTCTGAGATGCAAGTTTGCGGTTGATAAAAAGCTGCATTAGTTGGATATACTCTTTAATGTAACTTCCTATAGTTGAAACCTGTTCAACATCATTGAAACCTGAAACCTGATTAAGAATAATTTTGGGCTTCCCCAAATCAATATACACCAAATATTCACAATAATTATACACGATAATATAAATCCCTACGGTATATTATTTAATTACCCACTGTTCGCTTCAGATTTTAGCCTACCTAATGTTCCCCAGATTTTCCCTCGGTCCTAGTCTTAGTGCCGTAGTGTCGGTGTCGGTCGACCCTGTCGCGTGTCCATTCCACCCCTCACGAACCCCGAAGGGTTCGATCATTGAGAACCAGAACGGCTTGGCTAGGGGTCCGTCGGTTCATCGCAGAAACCCAACCACCTAGGCTTTCCGAGTCCCTTTCAGGCTCGTAGTCGCTTCGGCAGCCGAGAAACTGCTCCGAACAGTCGGTAGGCCAGTAGAGTCTAGTCCTTTGTCTTTCGACCCCGTCGCGTGTCCGTTCCACCCCTCACGAACCCCGAAGGGAACGATCATCGAGAACCAGTACGGCTTGGCTAAGGGGTCTGTCGTCGGTTCCCGTCGCAGATCCCGGTACAAGCAGTCAGCGTTCCGAGTTCTTTTCAGTCTCGTAATAGCTGCCGTTGACCAGAGACCGCTAAGGGCAGTCCTCGTCAAACCCATCCTGTGGCCAGCCCTTTCGCATGTCCGTCCCACCCCTCGCGAACCCCGAAGGGATCGGTCATCGAGAACCAGTACGGCTTAGCTCAGGGGGCAGTCGTTAGTTGGCCACCCGTTCGCGTGTCCGCTCCACCCCTCACGAACCCCGAAGGGTTCGATCATCGAGAACCAGAATGGCTTGGCTACTAAGGGGCCGTCGTTTCCCGTCGCAAATCCCTGACACAAGCAGTCAGCGTTCCGAGTTCTTTTCAGTCTCGTAATAACTGCCGTTGACCAGAGACCGCTAAGGGCAGTCCTCGTCAAACCCGTCCTGTGGCCAGTCCTTTCGCATGTCCGTCCCACCCCTCGCGAACCCCGAAGGGATCGGTCATCGAGAACCAGTACGGCTTAGCTCAGGGGGCAGTCGTTAGTTGGCCACCCGTTCGCGTGTCCGCTCCACCCCTCACGAACCCCGAAGGGTTCGATCATCGAGAACCAGAACGGCTTGGCTACTAAGGGGCCGTCGTTTCCCGTCGCAGATCCCTGACACAAGCAGTCAGCGTTCCGAGTTCTTTTCAGTCTCGTAATAACTGCTGTTGGCCAGGGACCGCTAAGGGCAGTCCTTGTCCTTTAGGCCTGGCGCATTACCAAATCCACCCCTACAGGCAGCAGGAAGTTGGCCAGGGCCTAATAGTACTCAGGCTAACCTGAATACTGCTTGCATTTTCCATCCCCCCCTGGCCCTTATAACTATGAAATTATTCCCGTACCCTGTAAGTTCCCCCAAAGTTCGCCCATAAATCGCCCCCAGTTTATTGAATGTGCCCAAAACCCATGGTCCCGCACCCAGTAGTAATATCGGAATAATCAATTTTAATAAAATACAAAAATATTCAACTCGCGTTATGGAAAGTTGAAATACCGCGAACAGTCCCCCCCAATGACCTTCGTGAAGTCTGTCGGTCGATTGAGTTTGCGTAGGTCATTCCCAATATAAAAAACCCAAATTTAATATTGCATAGTTTTAATTAATTTGGCCTAGAGTTTGTATAAAAATAAATGTTCGATAAATGTTCCTGGAATATCCCGATCCACTATTTCTTTCTCTGATACGCCTTTCGTCTCTTCGCCCGTCGACTCTCATCGATCGCTATAGCTGGTAGAGGAGCGTCCACATCCATCGTGAGTAGCGCTTCGGCTTGTCTCCTGGCGGCTCTTCCTTTCGATGGCATAGGGATCATGTCGGTTCGTCTTTCCAACTCAGACTTGCGTGCCTCTAGGAACCACTCTCCGTCACCGAACTCCTCTTTATACGAGTATAATCATCTAATGACTTCAAATGGACCGAATAATCCGGCGCTCAGTAGCAGATCCACGTAATGGAAAGGTAGCGTGGCCGACGTGTGGAGGCGTTCCGGGAAGGAGAAATACCCGCACGCCATCTCCTGCGCGATATTCCGAGCGTTTCTCCGAACCTTGGTCTTTAAGTGGCTGTTTGCGTATGTTTCAAACATGACCATATTTCCCATAGTGGTTACGTCCTTGGTTGGACATTTGATATAGCAGCGGGGGCTAGAGGAATGTCCACGGAAACCGCACGTGGTGCAGAGGTTATAAAGGATCGGACAGACGGAAACGTCGTGGCCCGATGTCGCGCAGTATGGGCAATAGAGTATCCCGAGGAGCTGGAGGCATGAATCGGTAACCCGATTCCTTCTGCCGCGTGGGCACTGCTCCGAACCACAGTCGCCGCATACCTCCAACTGCATCTCTCGACCAGGAAATATTGGAATCGGGACGCCGATGTGATACTCGAGTCGTCGGTCGCTCTTCGGAATATTCGCGGTGGTCGGTAGCCCGCGGAATGCTAGGCTTTTGCGTAGTAGGTTCTCGCTCCGATAACCTTCTTTGTGTCCCGCTGGTCTCAATTCGGACGACCATTTCTGGCGGTGGATCCATTCAGTTTGCTCGGCGTACCAACGGGTTAGTCGCATAGGGTCCTGAGGAACGGCGGGTGTAGTAGCCACCGCTGGTCGGCGAAGGGGTGCCGGGGTTTTAGACGGAGGGATACCGAGGAGATCGTCGGGTGTCGGCGCATCGCTGGGGCCCTCCTCGACCAGTATCGCTGAGCGGGTCCGTTGGTGGCTGGTACTCGGAATCTCCGACGACCAATCTTCGCCACCCGGGAAAGGATACGGGGATAACCGTTGGCATATGTCGCCGAAGTCGCTCAATGCAGCTGTAGTGGCTACCTCCCTCGCGGGGCTACCGGAGCCGCGTGGGGTGTAAACGCCTGCTCTCTTCATCGGTTCGGCCGAGGCAACCCGTTTGGCGGCCGGTCCATACGCGGCCTCCGGCTCGAGTTGTCGCTTTGGGGTGGAGAGTAGAACACCCTCGTTTAGCCATATCTCTTCCCCTTCCGAAGAGATCAGAGGCTCCTCCGCACCGAGAAGTTCGGTAATTGTAGGGATGTCGTAAGGCCCGCTCTCGTCCCAGGAATCGATAACGGCGAGCGTTTTAGTCTCTCCCGGTGCGATGTTCTCGACCGCTTTGAACGCGTGGTGTATGACCTCGTTCCAGTCGTAGTCGACAAAGGAAAGCGGGATCGCCGTAATAAGGTTATCGAGAGTTTTACAGATAAACTTAGCGACGGTGTAGCATTCCATAACGACGTAAACGTAGTTCCGTCGATCGGGATTCTCCCACCTTTGGTGTATCGTCCATTTCCGATCAACGTCCTTCCATCGACCCTCTCGCTCGCTCTTTATTTCTAATCCCGGGTATCCACCATATATTTTATTATAGTCCCGGAATTTCTGGGGTTTGAAGTCGATACCGCCGTTTAGCACAGCGAGGTAGCCGATCCCGGATTTCGTCGGTCTCACCTCTTGGAATCCTCGCATGAACTCGGCGAATCGTAACCAGGCTAGTAGCGTTTGAGTGTCGATGCAATGGCTAAGGGCGTTGAGGTCGTCTCGTCGGTTTCTTCCTGCAGGGGCGTTCGCGTAGTCGTTCCGGACGTCCGCCTTGATATCTGACCCGATTTTAATGACGTCGAAGTCGAAGAGGATCTTTTGGATTTCCGGAGGCAGCAACCAGATCGCTCCGGCTGCCTGCACTTCCTGTCTGGGTGTCGGGAATATTCGGCACACCAGTACCAAACCGTCCAGGGTTCCGAGGACGACGACTAAGGATCGACCGTATTCTTTCTCCCCGTACTTTTCCTGGTAGTCGTCTCGGTTCTGGATAATCGATACGCGTTCCTCTCGAAGCGTCGCCGTACACTCCGACAGGTTTCCCCAGTGGGCGAGGTACGTACTCTTGTCGTCGACGAAACTTTGACATCTCGCCAACGTAATCGCTTTCGAGGTGGGCATCGCGTTTCCCTCGTTGTCGTAGATCAAACATCGGGATCTGTAGACGCTCTGCCGGAACGTTTCCCAAAACGACGAATCGTCCCCTCCGGTTGCCTTTGCGTTCCGAGTTCTTTTCAGTCTCGTACTAGCATCGGCTAACCGGAGGGCTCGTAGATTCTTAGAATCCGGTCCCTCTCGCCCGGTGAATTTAATGACTCGCACGTTCTCATTTAGCAGGGTGCTCCAATTTGTATCAAAGTCAGGGGATCCGGGTTGCGAATATTCCAGTAGATCTATCGTGCTACGTAATTCGCCGATAATTTGGCGATTTGGGTCCATATTTACGATTATATCCGTTACAAATTAGATCAGTTAATTATAAGTCCAGAAAGTCTGAAACTATAGCGATAGCAGAATAATTCAGTTTTTTTTATTTAATTCAGTTTATTAAATAATATTGCTATATAGACATCTATCATCTTATTGCTAATACTTTCAGCATTTACAGTTACTATAGCTATACATTAATATCCAACCAGTTTTTTATGACTTTTTTGTCCTTTTCTTTTTTCCAATTCTTTTCTTTAGACTTTTTTTTACCTTTTTTTTTGTCTTTTTTCATTTCATTATTATTTCATCTCATTTCATTTATTTCCACATATATTTCAACACATTTAGTTCCACCATTTATTTCATATTTATTTATTTCCACATCATCATTGGGTTTATAGCCCCCCGGCTATCATCATTTGTTATAAGCGCAGCACCAGGGTGCGCATCATTATATTTTCATCAGCATACGCGTCATCATTCAGGTTTATAGTAGAGTTGTCTGATCCTTTTCATCGTTTCCAACTATATTCAATCATTTTCTTTGGTTAATCTTTGTCGTGGAAGGGGTGTTACTCGGCAATCTGGGATCTACAGCTGGACTCGTTACACCGCCTACGCCCCAAACTGCGCACGTAACGTACAATGAAGACGCTGGGAGTGAAGTCACGTGGATGCACCATGGACCCACCAGAATAACACTCCCAACAACATAAAGCTCAGTCGACGAAGTCATGTGGGATGGGATTACGCAACATTCTGGGATCTACAGCTGGACTCGTTACACCGCCTACGCCCCAAAATCCACGCAACGGTCCCACCAGAATAACGCGACTGAGACACAAAACCCTCTATCGTCGAAGTCATGTGGATGCACCATGGACCCACCAGAATAACGGGATAGAAGGGGAGTTGCGCGGCAATCCGGGATCTACAGCTGGACTCGTTACACCGCCTATGCCCCGAACTGCGCACGCAACGGACAACATAACATACTGCAATGAATACAATGAATTCCACTTCAAATCTTTTCCATTTCCAATAATCCAATATCGTAGGTCCTGATGACCAAAATCAGGGTAAACAAAACATAAACGACCCTGCATCAGTCGAAACATCTGCAGGGTGACGCTGGACTCCACATAACACACGAGGAAACACAAATACCATGGCGTGGTTACAGTTGGTTTAAGGGGGGTCCATAATTCGTTGTCGATAAATCACAGTTAAAAAGAGTTTGTCAACATGATGAGAAGGGTTTAAACGTATTTGTAATTGTCACCAATGTCCGCAGCAGGATCTTGAGTAGGGAACTTATCACCTCTCGTAGAGTCACCGCTATCATTGCCTTCAAGAAGGCACAGCCTCTGGATAGGGCGTTGGTAGTGGCCCGATTTCGTTCGTATCGTCACAGTCCTCGCAAGTCCGTCTTTGCTTGGGTGTATGGTCACGACCCGCGCCACAGGCCAGTGAACGCGGTCTTTGAGATCTTCTTTAACTAGTACCATGTCGCCAACTGCGACGTTCCGGTAGGTGTTGTTCCATTTCCTACTGGTCCGGAGGGTTATGAGGTACTCCTGGGCCCAGATTCTCCACCAATGCGCTGCCAACGCTTGGGCCTTCTTCCAGTTTGTATGTCTCGCGATCTCGTTGGGATCCGGGAACATGGTCTCCGGGAGAACGTGGGTTTTGGGTCTCCCCAGTAGGTGGTTAGGAGTGAGGGACTCAACTGAGGCGTTCGCCATCCGGGTATTACGGCAGATTAGTCCGTGCTCTCCCATTAATGGTGTCAATGTTATCAACATCATTATTATCATCAACAACCTTATTAGCCACCAAAGCATGGGCACGCGCCAATGTCGGGTCTTTGAACGTGGCCTGAACAAAAATGTTGGTACAATATTGATCTTCCTCGGACGGATTCTCGTCCTTCTCGGCAAACTCTCGGGTCTCCACATTAAAGCATCCGGTCATCTCCCGCTGGGTTCTCTCGGTTTCGAGAAATAAATCCTCATTGAGGTCTGTAGCTGAGCAATATCCCACGGATGTTACATTTTCTTTATTCTGACATTTAGGAAGATATGTATAGGTGTCAGTAGTTTCTTCCTTGATGCCGCAGAGGGTCCATCCCATTATGGTTCGTTCAGCGTAAAAGCCGTCATCTTTCTTTATGGATCGGGCGACATCTCCGGTAGGTATGTGTAATTCCGGTGTATCAAGTCCGATCAGTAGGGTGATGCGGTTTACGTCCAACTGCGGACACCTCAGATCTACATCGTCTCGGTCCAATTGTATGAGGGGGGTGTACTCGGCTGATTGTCGGAACCGCACTCGGAGGTCTGTGTGTACCAAGGCGTTCTTGATGGTTAGCTTGACCGTCTCGTAGCCCTTCATTACTCCTTCCATTTGGAGTTGCACCTCCCCAGACTCTACCTCTCTGTTATCGGTGATGGTTTGTATGGGCCGTTTACAAGGTTCATATTCTAGGCCGAGTTGCTCGAGGAAATCCCGGTCGATGATGGTTCCGTCAGACCCGTTATCAAGGAACGCGAGCGTCGTCAGGGATTTGCCGACTCCCTGAATCCTTACCGGGATTACCTTTGCGAAGACCATGTAGCGGCGATTTATAAGATTAATCGTGGCTGAAATGTTGGTTACTTGTGGTTTATCGGTGGAGATTTTAAACGGATTGGTTTCTCTCCGTTGGGTAATCCGGGTTCCTTTGGAAACGTGGTTCGTTTCTCCTCTTCGCTTGGCTTCGATCCGAAAGGGGAGGGTAGTGAAGTCGAAGTTCGCGGGGATGTGGAGGAGCGTGTGATGACGTAGGTCGTTACAAACTGCACAACACGACCTTTGGTCGCAATCCCGAACGTAGTGACCTGTTCCAAGACACCGGAAGCATCCTCGGTGTTTCATCATCGCCTCGAAGCGTGGGACAAGTTCAGCAAACTGGAACTTTCCGCAGAATTCCAACTTATGTTTCTCTCCGCAGAAGAGACATATAGGGGAGGCTGTGGTGCCTTCCCTTTCGGGTGCCCAATTCGCTAGGTAGCATGCCCATTCTTCTGCTAAGGTCGGTTCCTCGTAATCCTCGTCATCCGAGTCCTCAGCCATACTGATGGCCATCGCACTCACAGGAGTAGGGTGGAATCTTGGGTTTGGAGTGGGTGCCCTGCTCTGATAATTGCTCTCCATTGCGTCCAACTTGGCGAGACTCTGTTTCGAGAACATCGAGTCATTCATGGCTTCGGAGATATCGTCCAGGAATGCCGACATTTCGAGGAAGCTGGGATCTCGATCTGGATGTCTGTGCCGGAGATCTACGCATTTATAGGCCCACTTACTTTGCAGCCATCCGGGGAACTTCCGGGCAATCTGTCGGAGGTTTAGAATGTTGTTCACCTGGTCCTCCTTATTTAAGGGTTTCAGAGTGTAGTAGGCATCCTTCATGGAATCTGAAAATTCCTGGAGGTTCTGTGGGTCCCCTAGTGATCCCGCGTCTTGTATCAGTTTCTCTAGAGTTTTATTAATTATAGTCCCGGTATTTCCGTATCTTTTGTCTAGAGTTTTCCATGCGTCGTAGTATGCTTCATGAGAACCTCCCTCAAAACAAGCGATGATTCGGCGTGGTTTGTCACCCAGGTATTGCGATAAATATACCAGTTTCTGTGCATCGGCTATGTCCGTTGATCCAATCTGCGCAAAGAACCGTTTCTTGAATCTGAGGTAATCGACGGGATCTCCTTCGAAGGTGCGGATCTCCATCTTGGGCATGGAGAGGCGGTTTTCCAATGCCCGGATAATGCCGATGTTGTCCGAACTGGAGTGGTTTGGAGGGTTATAGTTATTGGCACTCTCTCCCATACTCGATGGATCAATGGTAGGTGGAGTTTTAATGATGACGCGACTACGGGTTTGTGGTGTGGATGTAAACGGGTTGTTGGATCGAGGAGTGGCGTCCCGTTCCGAGTCCCTTTCAGGCTCGTACTTGGGAACACTCGCTGTCGTGGTGTTGGATGGGAAATAAGGTTCCTCATTCTTTAGCGTAGCCGGTGGTGGATGGAACACCGGTGCTTGTGCCGATAGCGTAGACTGTTTGGTAGGCGGGATCTCGGGTTTCGGAAGTTTCGCCGCTGTCGGTATGAATGACTTTTCTAATTCCGGTACCGGGATTGGTTCATATTCCTGATCTATATCCCTTTCCCAGTCCTCGTAGAGTTGAATATCTCGTTCTATAAGTGCGGCTTCGTATTCCGCGAGTTTTACAATATCCGCATTCTTTTTGTGGATGAGAATTGCTTGGGCCTCGGCGTGTTGTTTACGCATTTCTGCTTCCCATTTACGTTGTTCGATCTCTCGTCCGCGTTGTTCGGCCTCCTGTTTGCGTTGTTCGGCCTCTCGTTTGCGTTGTTCGGCCTGCCGTTCGTCCTCTCGTCTATGTTGTTCGGCCTCTCGTTTATGTTGTTCTGCCTGCCGTTCGTCCTCTCGTTTGCGTTGTTCGGCCTGCCGTTCGTCCTCTCGTCTATGTTGTTCGGCCTCTCGTCTATGTTGTTCGGCCTCCTGTTCGCGTTGTTCGGCCTGTCGTTCGGCTGCTTGTTTGGCCTCTCGCTTTTGTGTTTCGGCGGCTAATACATCTTGCTCGGCTTGCAGTTGAATATACTCATCTTCCATCCGAGCTTTGAGGGCTAATGCCTTCCGTTCTCGCAGTTGGTCTCGGAGTGGCGGCGCCCCTTGAGAACTGCGCGCTGAGCCGGATATCTCGCTCCTAGCGCTGGAGTGCTGATTTCTAGCGGACCCCGTTCTCTTTCGATGTACTGCTGTCCTGATGCTGGAGGATCGTACTGATTCCGCGTCTGTTCTTTCAGCCCTCTTGTAATACTGTTCTTCATAGCCTCTCACAAGGCTGAGGGTCCTCCGGTGTTGTTTGCGGAACCCATCTAGATGTACAACGTGTTCTTCCAACTTGGGGTAGTTTTCCTGATCGGTGGGGGGAACGAGCTCTTGGTACGCCTGTATCATTCTTTCGTACCGCTGTAGGATATTTCGGATACTTTGAAGCTGAGTTTGTACCTCATTGAGGGGGGTTTTGACTCCCTTGAGTTGTTTCTCCATCCGTTGATACGCTCGGGTTACTCCGCCTTTGAGAGCCCCTAGCCGACGGGTCATGTTCTTGACGTTCGGTACCTCGTCGGCTTCCGAGTCTGTGTGGTGATCCATCTCGTCGATATCGGATACGTTATTTGTCGTCATTGTAACGCCTCGTCAATAGCTAGATACGCGATGTCATAAAACAGTTCCTCGTAGGTATTGTACTCAGCTTGGACCACCCGAACGGTAATCCTGAATCGTCCGACGTTCGTTCCTTGCACTTCAACTTCGACGTGCCAGATTCCTGGCTCAACTTGGATTATATCAATGGGTGTGATCGATACTTCCATTCCCTGTTAACAACTCTCCAAATATGTGATCTGCCGACTACGAGTTGGTTAGATCGAGTTTGTTGATTAATTAAACCACGACTTCGTCTCAACTCAAATACCAGAGTTTCCTCGTAGTGGGTGCTGGCAAGCACGTAGAGAGTTTTGAAGAGTATTGAAGGATTCTGAACTTCCACCAGTTGAAGTTGACCGTAATTATTCTTAATTTTGACACCCTGTCAAAATTAACCGCATTAATTATTCTTAATTTTGTTGCCGTTATCCCAACACCAGGGGGGAAAAACGCCGATGCTGGAGACGTGACTTTACAGACCACCGAGCCCCGGCCAGTCACCGGATATTGATTGTGGAGAAGGAATGTTTTCTGAGATGCAAGTTTGCAGTTGATAAAAAGCTGCATTAGTTGGATATACTCTTTAATGTAACTTCCTATAGTTGAAACCTGTTCAACATCATTGAAACCTGAAACCTGATTAAGAATAATTTTGGGCTTCCCCAAATCAATATACACCAAATATTCACAATAATTATACACGATAATATAAATCCCTACGGTATATTATTTAATTACCCACTGTTCGCTTCAGATTTTAGCCTACCTAATGTTCCCCAGATTTTCCCTCGGTCCTAGTCTTAGTGCCGTAGTGTCGGTGTCGGTCGACCCTGTCGCGTGTCCGTTCCACCCCTCACGAACCCCGAAGGGTTCGATCATCGAGAACCAGAACGGCTTGGCTAGGGGTCCGTCGGTTCATCGCAGAAACCCAACCACCTAGGCTTTCCGAGTCCCTTTCAGGCTCGTAGTCGCTTCGGCAGCCGAGAAACTGCTCCGAACAGTCGGTAGGCCAGTAGAGTCTAGTCCTTTGTCTTTCGACCCCGTCGCGTGTCCGTTCCACCCCTCACGAACCCCGAAGGGAACGATCATCGAGAACCAGTACGGCTTGGCTAAGGGGTCTGTCGTCGGTTCCCGTCGCAGATCCCGGTACAAGCAGTCAGCGTTCCGAGTTCTTTTCAGTCTCGTAATAGCTGCTGTTGACCAGAGACCGCTAAGGGCAGTCCTCGTCAAACCCGTCCTGTGGCCAGCCCTTTCGCATGTCCGTCCCACCCCTCGCGAACCCCGAAGGGATCGGTCATCGAGAACCAGTACGGCTTAGCTCAGGGGGCAGTCGTTAGTTGGCCACCCGTTCGCGTGTCCGCTCCACCCCTCACGAACCCCGAAGGGTTCGATCATCGAGAACCAGAACGGCTTGGCTACTAAGGGGCCGTCGTTTCCCGTCGCAAATCCCTGACACAAGCAGTCAGCGTTCCGAGTTCTTTTCAGTCTCGTAATAACTGCCGTTGACCAGAGACCGCTAAGGGCAGTCCTCGTCAAACCCGTCCTGTGGCCAGCCCTTTCGCATGTCCGTCCCACCCCTCGCGAACCCCGAAGGGATCGGTCATCGAGAACCAGTACGGCTTAGCTCAGGGGGAAGTCGTTAGTTGGCCACCCGTTCGCGTGTCCGCTCCACCCCTCACGAACCCCGAAGGGTTCGATCATCGAGAACAAGAACGGCTTGGCTACTAAGGGGCCGTCGTTTCCCGTCGCAGATCCCTGACACAAGCAGTCAGTTCCGAGTTCTTTTCAGTCTCGTAATAACTGCTGTTGGCCAGGGACCGCTAAGGGCAGTCCTTGTCCTTTAGGCCTGGCGCATTACCAAATCCACCCCTACAGGCAGCAGGAAGTTGGCCAGGGCCTAATAGTACTCAGGCTAACCTGAATACTGCTTGCATTTTCCATCCCCCCCTGGCCCTTATAACTATGAAATTATTCCCGTACCCTGTAAGTTCCCCCAAAGTTCGCCCATAAATCGCCCCCAGTTTATTGAATGTGCCCAAAACCCATGGTCCCGCACCCAGTAGTAATATCGGAATAATCAATTTTAATAAAATACAAAAATATTCAACTCGCGTTATGGAAAGTTGAAATACCGCGAACAGACCTGCCAAAGAACAAGAATGTGCACAGGATGGTCCTCACGGTGAAAACAATGACCGGCAAAGCGGAGGCTGATCAGGAGACTACAAATACAAAGAACTGATAAATCATAAAACACAGATGAAGTCATATTAGAGACCTGTCACCCAGTTAGACCATGTGTTGCCTAAAAGATATGGGAAAAGAAGTCATGCTGAAACATTCGAACCTTGCTCCCACTGATTCTTACTGCAGTGCATAAAAATAGTGATTAACATTAGTAACACGACATCAATCCTTAGAAACGTAATGTGGGGCCACCAACGAAGTGAGCGAAGCCTTAGCATGTGGGTGCCATTAACGACTTGTCTGTCATCGTCATCTGTCGTCGTCATCGTTGTAAATTTTTGATCGCTAATAACTCGGTGATGAAATTAAATGAAACTTGGCACGTATGTAGTCCGTCAAAAGTTGAGAAAGAAACTGAATATTGATAAAAAAAAAACGAACGAACGCAACGAGGCAAATGAAGGAGACGAGTATTGTGTTGAAGACTTCTGACTAACAACAGAGAACTCAGTAATGGGGCCACTATATGCTAAGGCTCGGTTTGCTCACTTTGTGCTGCGCGAAGACCCCACGAACGTGTATTATGATGAATGGGCTTTGTATGTGCATTGATTGATTAATTACAAGAGATTGGGAACTATTAGCGAGTTATAATAAATTTATTAATTTTATTTAATATTGTCTACACCATATTTGGAATATAAGTGGAATTGATTGGTTGGTTGGTTGATTGAACTGGTTGTGAAAATGAGCAGCTGCCTAATTTTAAAATTGACTTTCCTTTCAAATTTAAATAGGGCCTTGGCTATATAACATAATTTGCAAAATTTAATTACTACTAGGATCGGCATGCTACATTGCAGCTGCATTTTTAAGAATGATGTGCCGGCTTGTTGACAAAATTGCGTCGCCACAACTCTATCACCCAAGACATTTGCTAGATCATCCGCATCTTCAAGGCCAGTGTCCTTTAAGATGCGTCTCAATAAAGTCAAGGGCTGTCCACCATGCTTATTCATTCCGGCATGAGGCTGCTAAAGTACAAGATTATGCATTGGCTGGTCCTCACGGCGAAAGCAATGTCCTGCAAAGCGGAAAATTTAATTAATAAATCCTTGAGAGTCAAATATTATAAGTATCAAATTTGTTTTTGTTTTCTTTAGAGCCAATGTAATATCATAAGTATACATCGGTATATGAGAGCTGAGTTTAAGGATGACTCTGGTTCCAAGATCACCTGCTATGAAGCTCAAGAAACTCAAGGTTGCGAAGGAAAATGTACATCTTTCAAGGGGCCCATATTCAAGTATAAAAACATGGATATGTCACTCCGACAGGTTAGGCTTGCTTTTAATGGGTGGTATGCTTGAAGTATGAAATTGTAGAAAATTGTAAATTATTTTTATGATTAAAAACACTTAGCAATTTTATATTAAGTTTCATATTCACTAACATTGCACATTCGCATAAATGAATATTCTCACTTGAGTCCAGGTGAAACGCGGTGCTACATTATTTATATAGAATACAATAGAGTCAATATTTAGGTAATTATTTTTCAAACTCGTTTTTTGTTATTTACACTGCGTTATTTTCACTTTGTAAACACCCAGGCCTACGATAAATGATGCTGATATCCGGACAATTATTCTGAAATAATTATATAATTTATAGGAATGTTATTATTGTAAAGAAATCCAAACGAAACCAAAGAGGTTAATGTTCACTAACTGTCTTGACATGGATAACAACGCAGTAACAGGACCATTTTCAACCGTCATTCATGAAGCATCAAAATGTGGTTGTAAACATTGCATTGGGAAGTAAACGCTTTACTGAATATTTTACTTACTTTTTCAAGTTGCACATATCTGAACTAAACTAAATACAGTAACTACAATTGTACACCTAAGCTTACACTAATATTAGAAGTTATTATAAGAAGGTAATAATATATTAAACAATTTTCGCTCCCTTTTGTTTCTGATATTACCGAGAGTGATGTAATAAAGTTAGGCATGTTTCAATTTTCGACCTCTCAAAATATCGCCCACTTTTGAAAGCTATCCCGCTCCACACTACATTCTTCGCCAAATAGTAGGACACAGAGGGAGGTATGGAAGTTATGCTGGATTTGCAACCTCTTACGGCACTCATACATACACCTGATCCAACCGGTTGTTTTCACTAACTACGCTCCCACTCAAATGTGTAGGTGATTAATTATATAGTTCTTGGAACGAGCCGAAAATAATGCCTATATTATATCCTGTAAAATAAATAATTATTATTCACTTTAGCCTTTAATCACACAAGCAATCAAATATACAACAAACAAGTTGGTGAAATGTTTGTATGCAGTAAGTCAGTCAGTTAGTTAGGCGTACCCTTATTTCTACTATGTTTAAATCATGTGTTCAGCAATAAGAGCCATTATGTGTGCAATGTGAGTTTATTAAAAACTTCAAATTAGCTTGTAAAATATTAATGACACATAATTTGTTATTTAATATTTCATCAATTAGTATACATTAACGTTAGTGTCTTTGATTGACCTCCCACTCATTCGGATCTGTGTCCATCAACTTATCAATCTAATGTATATATATATATACATTCATACATACACCATAATATGTACTTCTCGTGAGGTGGTGGTTGTTCCCTATAATGGTATTTAATGGTCAATAATAATCCTACTACACTTACTACTAGGTCGAGCGAGCACAGTCATCATATTTTATTATGATGTCCATATTTTATATATAAACCATTTCTTGGAGCAACTCCTACAAGCGTCTTCTCGGTCGTCTGCCATCAATGGCAGACGACCGAGAAGACGCTTGTCGGATAACTTGCTACCGGTACATAAGCAGTTGTATTTGGATTCAGCTGCCGCCCTTGCATTTCTCGCATCATAGCAGCATCCTCATACCGTTCTGACCTAATGTCTACAGTGTTTTAAATGGGTCATGGTTCTATACACAATTCCAGCTGTAATCGGGGCTCCTTTACTAAGTGTTGCTGTAAGTGTCAACTTATGCAGGGGATTAGTTCGTTAGTCAGAAAGACCAAAATTTTGACAGTTAACTTTGAAAGTCCTCAGCAAGTCTCTGATCGGAGGAACATAAGCTCAAAATATGGTATGCTTGAGCATGTGGATGACTTCTGTTACCTGGGATCATGGATCCGGAAGTCAGGTGAGGACCTTCGAATACGTAATAATAGGGAAAGGCATGGGCAGCCTTGAATAGGCTTTCCAGGATTTGGAAGTCACCGGTAATTTATCCGACACTTAAGGTCCGATTATTTAGAGCAGCAGTAGTTCCAGTACTCCTCTATGGGAGTCCATGCTGGGCTCTAACTGCTGAGGACACCAAATCTCTGGATGGCACATTCACAAGAATGCTACGCCGGGTTCATTGTGTCAAGTACAATGCACACATCTCCAACCAGACACTATATAACATTGGAGGTGTCTCATTGGTTCCCCCAAGCTTGACACTAGAACAAAATCGCCTCCGCTTTGCAGGACATTGCTTTCGCCGTGAGGACCAGCCAGTGCATAATCTTGTACTTTGGCAGCCTCATGGAGTGAATAAGCATGGTGGACAGCCCATGACTTTCTTGAGACGCATCTTAAAGGACACTGGCCTTGAAGATGCTGATGATCTAGCAAATGTCATGGGTGATAGGGAGTTGTGGCGGTGCAATTTTGTCGATAAGCCGGCACAGCATTCTTAAAAATGCAGCTGTAATGCAGCATGCCGATCCTAGTAGTAGTTCGTTAGTGGATACATTGTCTTTATAAGCAGTATCAGTTAGGACCAATAAAACAAGAGTTAATAATGCTTAGCTGTATATTTTAATTTACAGTAGTTGCAATATTGAAAGATAAACCGTGAAAAATAAACTGGTAAGAAATAGTAGCCACTTTGAGGAGTGGTACTTGCTGGGGAACTAAATAATATACTGTTAGCCCTAAAATCATCTACAACAATTATGTTATATATACTCAGCCTTAAATACTGGTAAACCAATAATGAATCCAATTTAACCCTATTACCACTGGGGGGGGGGGGGGGGGGGGGGGGTGGGGCGAATCGGCCCCTTCCTAGTTTTTAGTTGCTGTAACTATACAACCACATTACGTACCGGCCCAACTTTTATTGAGAATTAGCCAAATTTAATGCCGCATCTTTTGCAAAAAACGACGTTGCAATTGGATTTCTACTTTTCGATGTGGGTGCCACCTCAAAATTTGGTCTCCAGCACCAAATTTTTTGAAATTTTCGAATTTTACAAAGTCATTCGTGATTTAGTAATTATTTATGTTTGGGCTATTTTTATTTATTTTTATTGGTTTGGATCACTCTAATGTTCTATACAAGTATGTAAGTGTAGTGGTACGTCATTTTTGGAGAACCAAAATTAGGGTGTGGCACTGCTTTAAAATTTCAAAATTACTTTATTCGGAAAATTTACTAAAGTTTTGATTTCGAAGCATTTTTATTGGCTTTCTGGAGCGCTGAATCGATTGAAAGTGATATAGAAGCCTGAAGACTTAGTGGTTCGCCATTTTTGGTGCACCAAAATTAGGGCGTGGCACTTCAAATTTTGAAAAATACGAGATTCGGAAAATACACTAAAGTTTTGATTTGCAAAGCATTTTTATAGGTTTTCTGGAGCGCTGAATCGATTGAAAGTAATATAGAAGCCTGAAGACTTAGTGGTTCGCCATTTTTGGCGCACCAAAATTAGGGCGTGGCACTTCAAATTTTGAAAAATTAGAGATTCGGAAAATACACTAAAGTTTGGATTTCAAAGCATTTTTATAGGTTTTCTGGAGCGCTGAATCGATTGAAAGTAATATAGCAGCCTGAAAACTTAGTGGCTCGCCATTTTTGGTGCACCAAAAATAGGGCGTGGCACGTCAAATTTTGAAAAATGCGAGATTCGGAAAATACACTAAAGTTTTGATTTCAAAGCATTTTTATAGGTTTTCTGGAGCGCTGAATCGATTGAAAGTAATATAGAAGCCACAAATCCTTGGTGTACGTAATTTTCGGTGCACCAAAATTAGGGTGTGGCACTTCAAATTTTCAAAATTACTTTATTCGGAAAAAACACTAAAGTTTTGATTTCAAAAAATGGCTAACCTCTAAGTCTTCAGGCTTCTATATTACTTTCAATCGATTCAGCGGTCTAGAAAACATATATAAATATGCGTTAAAATTTTAATTTTGGTTTATTTTCCGAATCTCGTATTTTTCAAAATTTGAAGTTTCCCCCCCCCCCCCTGATGGTCAAAACATCCCAGTGGTAATAGGGTTAAGCATTTAACCAATCACAATTAACAGATAAAGTAAAGTAAAGGGAAGTAAAGATAAGTAAAGGGCCATTAAGGTGGTTCTTAAATTCAATGCGCCTCAAATTTCCTTATTATGAATAGAAATTGATAATTCAACAAACGGATTCGTGTACAGTCTCCTAATTTTTTAATGAAAATACAAAAAATTATACACTAAATAAATTTGGAGAAAAAAAATATAATAATTCTGTTACGAATGATATGCACTATGCAAAATACTTGGAACATACATACAGACCTTGCGGTGAAAATACTTTCAGTTTAATATATATACGTATATAGATACAAATACATCTACTACATAGATAGATAGGCACACTGCAGATAATAAAAATACTTAAATCAATTTTACTTCCAATAAACATTGTTCCATCAAAATAAACTATATTTTATGTTTAAATATTGTGTATAACTTTCCACATTCGACTAATACTACTAATATAAATATACAAAAAACAACACACCGCTTGGTCTGGCGTTGTAAGATAAGTAAGATTTAAATAATTGTTCAAATTAAACGACACAAAAGTAAGGGGTAGATTGCCAGTCCACCTTATTTAAACAATATATATTTTACTGTGCGCATACAGAATTACACTGTGATGGATATTATTTTCAATATATTATTTTTATTAATTATTATATTTTTTGGATACAAATAAATTAGCCAAAAATAAAACACCACCGTGTATTATACCTAACAGGAATTTTTTTAAAACCCCAGATTATGATTATTTAATGATTATATAATTATTTAATCGGAAGGGGAAATAGACCGGCCCGTCGCCATTGATTACTCGACGCGATGTTGGCTCCACAAACAAACTTCCTGCGAGGGAAGGGACAGGCGACATCAAAATCTATCAGATGTCACACAACCATCGGTGATCCAGAGTATAGACTTCGTCAGCGCCGCGCAGACACGCACAACTGGGAAAGCAGAATCGCAAGATTCGACCAAAATCGCTTAAGGTGATGCTCGGCTCGGCGCACCTACCAAACTCACCTGTCAACGGAACTAACTTTCGGACAACCTAATACTGTTATTTACTATCAGATTTACATGTTATACTTACCAACCTCTTTTACTCGATTAGGCAATAACACCATATTTGGTAGATTAAATGCCCACAAATCGATTCCATGCAATATCTATAATAACTAACCTGTATTTAAATAATAAAGGTGGAGGCTATTAAATTGATAATAGACGCTCTGCCACTTTCCGTCCTAAGACTATATGCTATTCAAATTAACCTAATAATTATTTATGTGAGACTTCAAATCAAGTAATGATTTGTACCAGTTTTATTTTACTTTTTATTATGTAAGTACCAACATTAATTTAACTCGAACATTTATCCCCAGTCCCCAGTTAAATTAATTAAACGTCAAAGCAGTCTTACATTGAGTTTGTTGTAATTGGAAAAACTCTAGACTTTCGCCTCATCGAGAGCCATTTCTAAGAGACATATCTTCTGAATAGGTCGACATGGATAGAAATTAATATCTTCCATTTCTTAGTACGAGGACATTTAATGGCTGTTGCTGTCCTCACATGTACAGTTCGTACTAACCATTTCTTAGTACGAGGACATTTAATGGCTGTTTCTTACTAAACTATCAGTACTATGTAAAACTTCAGAGATATGAGCAACTTTTCAGTTGAATCGCTTTGAGTTAGAGTCAGTGGGCATTACTAAATCACCAACAGCGAAATTTCTGTGAGGGCGGAGCCATTTCTGTCGAGTCATCAAGTTCTTGAGATATGTTCGTCACCAGATAGTCCAATATTGGTTGGCCAAGAACTGTGCTTTCCTCCACATGGTCTTATAATTAAGCTCATTGCCGTCATACAGCTCATGCAGAAGTCTGTTAAGAGTCTGGTAAAACGGTACTACGTCAGAGTAATAAATGATTCGGCGTCAGTATTTCATTTGATGTCACATCGTCATTTAGAGGGCAAAGAGGTCTATCGTTGATTAGATACTGGACTTTGGCCAAAGTTGTACGAAGTACTTCTTCAGAAACGAGTCGATGTTGAACTTTGACGCTTTTCCATGAGTGCCAGCAAGGTGTGTTTAGTAGTTCGGATAAGCCGTTCCCAAACACCGCCATGATGACTTGCTGTTGGTGTCTGGAAGTACCAGGAAATCTTACCGACAATCTCATCAGGGATACCTATATCCTTGGCCTCAGCCATCAGTTCGGCCAATTCGGTTTCACTTCCTCCGAAATGAATTCCCTGATCAGAATATATATTCTCCACTTTAGCATGGTTGCAGATAAATCGACGTAGAACACAAATTAGTGAGTCAGCGCTGTAGTCCATTGACAAGTCCAATGCCACCGCTCTGGAACTCATACATGTTAACAAAACTCCATAACGTTTATCCGACCCACGTCCCCTAATAACATATAAAGGGCCAAATAAATCAACACCTACGTTGGTAAAAACAGGAATGTAGCCGATGGTGCGAACCATAGGTATGGGAGCCATCATTTGTTTTCCAGGTTGAGCGAAACGTTTGTGACAGAAGATACAGTTATGGATGATGGCCTTTACAACTTTCCGGAGAGCATTCACCCAGTATAAGCGTCATACTTTGGCGATGGTGTAATCAATACCCAGGTGGCCCGCACGAGTAATGAATGTCCCTAATGATGACTGTAGTGAAATTGTGCTTTGTTGGTAATATAATTGGATGTGTGATCTCATAACTGTAAGTTTGTATCAAACCCATTCGCGAGCCCATACGTAGAATTCCATCATCAGCAATAATTGGGTTGAGTATGGTGATAGATCTCGGAATAGATTTGGGTTTACTATTTCTAATAGCATCAATTACGCCAGAAAATTCAGCCTGTTGAATAAGCTGAATTACTTTCAGTTTAGCTTTTGCTAAACACTGTGTATGTAAATTGTCATTATCTATGTTAGTGAAAATTTCACCTCGCTGAAGATTTAAATTCTGGCGATTATGGTGAAACTTCATTAGAAACCTCATCACTACTACTCGCGTCAGGAGTTGGAAGGAACTAAATTGCGTCAACAATTTTGAAAGTGTTGAAAATGGTTGAGCGTCTATGGTCGCAACTACCTTGGATTTCGAATGTTTTGCCAGTGTATCTTTCCTTAAACTAGCCTCAGGGGGAATTTATGCATCCTTCATCAGATTGGTTTGAGTTAGAGAAGAGTCCCACTGTGATTCAGACTGTCTTAAAAATTGTGGGCCGCCGTACCAACAATCCTGGTATTTGGTAACAAAGTCTAATGGCTCAGCCCCACGGCTGGCAATGTCTGCTGGATTCTTCGTACCAGGAATATGACGCCATTGAGAGGGAGCTGTGTAGTGTCGAATTTCTTCAATTCGGTTGGCTTCATATGTTTCGAATCTCTGAGACTCATTAGCGATCTGACACAAAACGCTTGTGCTGTTACTCCAACATATTATATTGTTAGAATGAATCTGCAGGGTGATGCTCGCAGTGAACTGTCTATGACTACGTACGAGTAAAACGGCTGACTACAATTCCAGTCTTGGAATGGAAACCTTCTTTAGAGGTGCAGTATGTGTCTTTGCATACACTATGGAACAAGTTATGTGGCCTGAGGGTGACACTACATATGTATGATAAACAACCATATCCGGTTAAACTGGCATCGCAAAAGTGATGTAATTGTAACACATCAGTATCAGTCGAAATGGTATTGGCAAAATAATGGCGTGGGATCTGAAGATTTTCAAGCTGATCTGGTTGATTGTACCACTGTAGCCATTCAGATGCTAATGATTGTTCTAGAACATCGTCCCAGTTCAATTTTAGTCCCCATAGTTTCTGAAGGAACTGTTTTCCCTGAAGAATAATGAGAGCCACCAGACCTAATGGATCGTATATAGACGCTACGCAAACATGACAGCCATGTTTGGTCAAGGCATGGGATTTTAGTGATGGTTTAAATAGGAAGCAGTCTCGCAGGGCACCACACTATACCGAGAGCTCGCGAAATGGGAAGTTCATCGAAGTTCAAGTCGAGCTCAGCCTCAACACGTTTGGACTGTGGAATGTATTTAAGAAATTCCTTCGAAGATGACATGAATTTTGTTAATGTGAATCCTCCAAATCGCAAGCACTCGATTAATCCTAGAGCCAGTCGGACAGCCTCCATAACACTCTCACTCAGCACCCGACATTCCGTTGTCAACATAAAAGTGATTGTTGATCGCTTCAATAACATTGGGTGGAAATTTGTCCTTGTGATCCTCAGTTGATTGTTGGAGAGCGTATGTTGCCGCACACGGAGAATCTTTTTTACCAAACATATGAACCAACATCTGATAAATAATATAATCTGTTGGATTATTAGGTTCAACATCACCCTCCCACCAGATAATATTCTGTGACTCAGAATCGCAGTCGTAAGTGCGCACTTAATGAAACATCTGTTCAATGTCACAAGCAAAAACTACCCTGTGCTGCCGAAATTGAAACAATACCTCTATAATGGAGTTGTAAAAATTGGGTCCCTCCATTAATTCTGAATTGAGACTCATTCATTTATATTGTGCCGCCACGTTATTTACCACCCTCAACTTACCAGGTTTGTTGGGGTTCCAGACGGAATGTGTTGGCACATAGTACTAACGTGGACCATCAGGTAACAATTTTTCAGCTTCTGTAAGTCGTCGGGCGTACCCTTTCACTTCATATTCATCAAATGTGGCTAGATATTTTTTATGATCATCCGGAATTTTAAGTCATTTACGCTTGATCCATCTCAGCCAAGTCAAAGCTAATTGTTTAATATTTATTAGGGGTTTATCTTTGTTTAACCACAACATTCCTATGTAGTAATGACCGTCTATGAACTTTGTTGTCTCTCTTAGAATTTTCTCAGATTGTATGTCTTGTACAGATTTGTTTTGCAGTCGGGTAGGACAATAATATGCTTCAGAATCCCAAAATTCCATCAGTAAGTCATGGATAACTTCATCTGATGGGCTAATATCATTCCACAAAGGGCAACATTCTATATGATTTACTGATACTTGAGCTTTCGAATATTTTAAGTCATCAGGATTTTCGTCAGTAACGTCATCAGTTATGTCATCATATACATCATTCAAACGCCACCTGCAAGGTTGTGGTACACATTCCATCTGCTCAACAAAGTCATAATTTTCACTTTCAGCCTTACACGTATGGACCTCCAAATCTGCGTGACTGGCGTCATGGTTACTGCTGACATCACTTGCTACTTGTACTGACGGCAAACGCCGTCCATCACATAATGGGCCTACCAAAGTCCATCCAAATGGCGTTTTAATTGCGTGGGGGTTATTAATCTCATCATGGGAAGTGGGTCCCCATACGGATTTTAGAACTTTGTGAGCCTGGGGGTTATTCATTCCAATTATCATTGAAATACTATCAATATCTACAGTAGGATAAGTAATGTTTACATTCTTAAGGTAAGTCAGCTGGTCTAATGACCACCTACTAGGTCTAACGTAATTTACGTGAAGATTAGGTATTAACATTACATCTCTTAGGGATAATGTGAAGTGACAGTCCTTTTGAATAGATCTAACAACACAAGCTCGCTGTTCCACTGTCTTGCCTTCACGTGTTAGTATGGTGTTAAGTGATACATCTACAGGTTCTGTATCCATGTCTAGTAGCTCACCTACAGTCTTGTCTATTAGCGTCCCTGTGGAACCATCATCTAACAAAGCAAACGTAGTTATTAGGAGTCCCGTTTCAGTATTCTTAACTGAGAGTAGTACTACACCAAGGAATACAGCCTTTATGTCTAACCCCTTTGGATTCAAATCATGATTTAATGCCATTGCAGCTACGCTTTTGTATGCGGGAGAGAACTGACTAAACTTCATAGATGTAGTGTTAGCCGCACTATCACGTTGTATAGCATAAAGGTTTCTGAAAAGTCTGTCTCTTCATCTGTCTTTCATGGTTCGGGATGCAAAACCCTAGCGTGTCGTTTTCAACATCCACTTGCTGTGCAACGATATTTAGATCTGCACTTTTTCCGCCAATGCCCTTTCCAGAGACATAACGTACATAACTTATGTTCAGCCACGAAATCATAACACGCGCGGCGCGGCTACCAATATCCTGTAGTTGAGTGCACTGAGCAGTAAAGTGAATTTTTTGGCAAAATAAACATGGCGACATTTCTGCCCCTTTTGTATTTACATTAATGTCTGTGTCATCGACTAAGTAACCATAGTCACCAACAAGTGGGTTCTTCATAATTTGTCTCCATTCCAGTCCATTCGTCAGTCGCATGGAAACTTGACATTGTACTCGTCACCTTAGCTTCCGTGGGCATTCTAGAAGGTTTTTGTATATCTAATACTTCCCAGCCTGGTGTAAAACCTTTAAATCTGTCACCCAATGCCTGAGGACCATATAGTGGACATGTAGCTACATTTGCTTCCTCGGCTAGGAAAACCCTCAACTCATCCATTCCGGGGTCACGGCCATACCTAATCCTAAATTTATTTACCTGCCTAGCCCAATGTACTCGTAATGGATTTGCTAAATTTGCCGCTATATTCTGAATAAATTCAGGATTATTTAAATAGTAATGACACTGTAGGGTCTGTAAAATATCCACTGTGCGTCTTACATCATCATGAAAGTACTTAAGTAGTTCTTTAGGGGAAGCTACGGGATATCTACATCGAGTGACGTCGGCAACAACTGCTTTCATTACCAATGCTGGTTGTCCATATCGTCTTTCTAATGTGTTCCATGCCATGCATACCCATCAGTCATGCCTTCAAAGTGTTCGATTAAATCTAGAGGTTTTCCTCTAACATATGTTATTAAATATCGAAGTTTTACCTCATCTGCATCCTCCTTAGCATCAACCTGCGTAAGAAACCTGATTTTAAATCCTAAAAATTTATTTGGGTCTCTGGCAAAAGATGTTGGATCTAATTTTGGGGCCTCTAATGAAAGAGCTAATTTTTCGAACAAGGCATGCTGTTGGTTTGCTGTAGTATGGTTACATTTTTGTAGTGGTCGTCGACATTTGGTAGACTTCGATGAACTATTTTTTACGGAACTATGAATACACTTTAAGTCATCACTACTATTGTCAGAAGAATTATCATTGTCATCTGTATGTCTATCATGGTATGGGTCCGGGTTGGGGTCACCATGAGGTATGACATGTCAGTACGGGGCTAAAACAACATCTGGGCCAGAGTTTCCTATGCATTCCGGGTTGTCGGTGACTATACCTCCATATGCATCCTACAGTACACATGTATTCTCAGTAGTATGTCGCCTGGAGTTAGATTTTCTGGACTTACCCCGATTAGGCTGATCTACTGATTGTGGGTGCTTACTTATTGAGCCGACAGTACACGATTGTGCATAAAATGCTTCACCTCGTGGTCCTGGTGGCACTTTAAATTGTTCAGGGGGTCGTGATGGAGTAGTAGGTTGAATTTCAAACTGTGTGTATGGTCTGTCGTGAAGTCTATACACACTGGCCACACAAGGCCTATTGTATGTCGCTCCACTGTCTTTAGGGATTGATACATCATGTTTCTTATTAACAGGTAACTATTGGGGACTGGGCTGTGGTGACGTCCTTGAATCATCAATCCGTAACGTCATTGTGCTTCCAGGTTTAGGATGGCTGTGAGGTGGATGAGAAACACTTGTAAATTGTTTATGTTCGAGCGGCTGCTGGGTTGCCATCATGGGTGTCATCATATTCTGAGCTAATTTGTTAATAGATTGCATCACATGTGATACAACCTCCTCTAGTTGCTGATGAGTCACAAGGCGGTTCTCTGGAATAGTAGACAAATTACACTTTTGGGAGTCTGTTCTGTATATCCCTTTTCCTTTATGGAAAATTTTTGTCTTTTGTGGGTCCGCAATACGTGGTGGAAGTTGTTTAACACCTTCATCTGCCGACTTCTCTGACAGCTCATCATCATTATCTTCCTCTGTATCAGTTCTAATCATATGAGGCACTGAGTTAAAGGTTAACTTATTACGATTAGTAATGATTCTGTACGTGTGGTGTTCGGTGTTGTAATTGTTGTCATTGTCGAAGTCGGGGGTACTACAACTTCTACTGGGTCTGGTACTTCTATATGGTCTGGTACTTCTACAGGGTCTGCTACATCTGTGACTTCTGTGATAGCTGTAACAGGTCCATTGGTGAATGGTCTGTGGGCATCACGCCAGAATATGGATTCAGTAGAAGTGGATTGCATAGAAGGTAAAGCCAGGGACGCTATATCCACAACAGTGTCAGTCTCGATGGCTTGCTCTACTTGCTGCCTATATTCTTCTAACTGGCGCTGGTGTCGAGCATGTTGGAGATCCTTTTGGTCTTCAAAATGTGTTATATGCTGGAAAATATCATTTTTCTTTTGCATTTCTTTAATCCTATCACATTCAGCTTGCTCTATCTGCAATGACTTACGATGAGCTTCATCCACCTGCCTCTTGGCTGCCGCGAGGCTTCTTCCATCTGTCGCCTTGCTGCTTTTTGGCTTCTTCTACCTGCCTCTTGGCTGCTTCCATTCAAGCACTAGCTTGCGCAGTTGCAAGTTTATTCTCGACCAGAACCCGTTCCCGTTCAATCTGTTAATCCATCATCATGTCCTCCTCGTCAAGTCGCTTAGATAAAACAAAGAGGTTAGCCTCGGCTATGCGTCTCATTCGAGATGACACTGTGGATCCAGCATCAGATTCCCCTGACCCTACTATAGAACACCTACCTACACTATTGGGCCTAATTGGTAAATTTTATGTAGGTCTGTCTAGGACTGGGCTGGCTACAATTGGCGTAAGTGTGCGATTCATGTGCTGACTAGAATCTGTTGCAAACGGAATAGGGTAACTGTCCCAGGCTAAAGAAGCAATGGGTGTTGTTTTGGTACTTATTCGGGTTGTAATTGGTTCCAACTTAGTGCTTACCCATTCTAAAAACTATAGTATATTTATCCTTACACTGTACATACCTTTTCTGAGCTTATTTTTTATTTTATTTATTTATTTTTTTATTTATACATTATGTAAAAACAATAACAAATACACC
Source organism: Nemertoderma westbladi (assembly GCA_032718475.1). Taxonomy (NCBI): domain Eukaryota; kingdom Metazoa; phylum Xenacoelomorpha; order Nemertodermatida; family Nemertodermatidae; genus Nemertoderma; species Nemertoderma westbladi. The sequence continues at coordinate 27,502 of JAUCBJ010002541.1, forward strand.
AAACAATGTACCGGTATAAAGGTATTGTCCAACATAACATATAGGATTACCCCTAAAGCTTTGCAGCTTATTTCCAAGGGGGTCCTTTATGTTACTTGGTTACAAATACAATATTACACTACGCTAACCTAAAACCAATATAAACGTAATTACACTATGTACATGTACAACTTTACCGAGAGCGTGACAATGTCCGACTCAATGATAAAGATGTAATGTACAGAACAATTTAATATAAAACGTAATCTATATATAAATATCCTCTGTCTGTCTGTGAGTCTGTGAGTCTGTCCAAGCTATACGCTCCGACACACATGCACCAATCTGAGCAAATGATACATCGATCGAAAGCTCTCGTCCTGAGCACGTAAACTATCGCAATCTCGAGGCTAATTTTACGCGTTTGCTTGCGTGAATGCGTATTTTGTGTTCGTTCGGGCGAAATTTATCGTATTATTTCGGTTCTTCTATCGGTAATTAATGATTTAGAGGGCTAACATTTATCCCACCTGGTATAAAATTAACATGGGTAGATTCGCCGTGTCCCATTCTCACAAAGTATTTATTTTATTCGAGTGTTTAATATAAATATGTATGATTATTTATTGATTAAAAATCAAATAGTGTATAAATATGTCATATTCGCCATGCACGATCGAATTGGCCTATTCTTAGTGCTGTAGTGAATAGGGAAGGATTGTTTTCTGTATCATAGCAACGTTAAGGTAATTATTGAAATCGCAGCTAGCTGGCTGGGCACAGATAAGGAGCAAGCAGGCTGGAGTGTTGATTGGGGTGGGTTTGGGTTGTCTGTTGCGAATTGCTCAAGAGTAATTCTGCTTTCTCAATCATTGGCTGCATGGAAGGAGAGGTTTATAACATTTTTGTTTTACTGTTATGAATATTAAAAGTAAAATAATTATTTCTGTAGGCCTATACTTACTGTATTATTATTTTATCTAATATTATACATTTAATCTCGATGAAATCTCGCTTACTATAGCTCGTTAGATAGGTCTCGCCCTAACTCGTTGCAACGTAATACTCAGAGCCGTCTGAAGTTCCCCCATCTGCCGCTAGAGGGCGAATTGTCCGATAGTGAAAACCTGATCTCATTGGGTTGTTTTTAATGCTTTTGAGCTGAAACTTGGTAGCTATATACTGCAGCATAGGCTGTATATTTCCGGAGTCACTGAGTTGTCCACAGTTCCTCAGTCTACCGTTAGAGGGCTAAATGTCTGAGAGTTAACATCTTCTCCAACTTTGTTATTTATAATCCATTTAGACTGAACTTGGTAGGCATCTACTACAGCATAGGCTATATCTTTACTGAGTCGCGCAGAGTTGTCTACATTACCCGCGTCTGCCGCTAGAGGGCGAAATGTATGAAAGTTAACATCTCCTCCAACTTTGTTATTTACAATCCTTTTAGACTGAAACTTGGTAGGCATCTACTACAGCATAGGCTGTATCTTTGCGGAGTAGTAGAGTCGTCTACAGTTCCACAGTCAGCCGCTAGAGGGCGAATTGTCTGAAAGTTAACATCTTCTCCAACTTTGTTATTTACTAACGGTTTAGACTGAAACTTGGTAGGCATCTACTACAGCATAGGCTGTACCTTTACGGAGTTACAGAGTTGTATACAGTCCCCCCATCTGCCGCTAGAGGGCGACATATCTGATAGTGAACACCTCATCCCATTTGGTTCTTTTTAATCATTTTGAGCTGAAACTTGGTTGGTATCTACTACATCATAGGCTGTATCTTTACGGGGTTGCAGAATCCTATTCACTTCCCCAGTCTACCGCTAGAGGGTGAAATGTCTGAAAGTTAACATCTTCTCCAACTTTGTTATTTACTAACGGTTTAGACTGAAACTTGGTAGGCATCTACTACAGCATAGGCTGTACCTTTACGGAGTCACAGAGTTGTATACAGTCCCCCCATCTGCCGCTAGAGGGCGACATATCTGATAGTGAACACCTCATCCCATTTGGTTCTTTTTAATCCTATTGAGCTGGAACTTGGCAGGAATCTACTACAGCATATTCTGTATCTTTACGGAGTCCCAGAGTCGTCCACAGTTCTTCAGTCTACCGCTAGAGGGTGAAATGTCTGAATGTGAACATCTATATCAATTTTGTTATTTACAATCTGTTTAAGCTGAAACTTGAAAGGCAGGCATTTTACTTCACCATAAACCCCATCTTTACCAAACTGCAGCGCCGTCTGCATTTCACCAGTCCGCAGGTAGAGGGTGGATCTGAAAGTGATCATTTTCTGGAAATTTTGTTATTTACAATCTGCCTAAAGTTGAAACTTGACTTTATCTCTTATGGGGGTGGTGTTTTATTTAATGATGGTGTCTGTTCCGTATGCAGTTCTCAAATCTCCCACACATATTCATATATCATCTGCACGTGCACTAGAAAGCTGTGGCCCGAAGGGCCACAGGCTTTCTAGTTACAGTATAAATAGTAAATAATTAATAAACTAATAACTTACTGTAGGACTATTGTACCTATTTTTACATTGCACACGGAGGTGAGATTTAACTGCAGATTTAAAAGAATGTTGATTATTTAGGTTTTTAATTTCATTAGGTAGAGCGTTCCAATTTTTAATGCTGTTAAGGGGGGGGTACACCATTTTCGGACAACTCTTCGATTTATCACTCTCAGCGTTTCAAAATTGTTTGATTTTGGCTAAAATTTGGCATATAGGTGCCTAAGATGCTATTCTACATGACAGAAAATTTTTTTTTTTCGCTATTTAATATTAGTTAATACTAGTTAACAACAAAAAAAACTTGGTTGCGCTTAAAACCCTAAGGCTTTTACAGTTTTGAACCTAATCACATGAAAGTTTTTTTATATGGTAAATCAAAGATGGGGCAACATAACTATCAGGCGAAATTTTGTTAAAATAATTCTGCTCCGCTAGGTGGCGCTGCAAATTTATGCAAATTTTTAGGTTTTTTATAAATAGTATTAAATTTTATTAACAAAAAATTTCGAAAAGTTGCCTGATACTTTTATGCAGGGTGGCTATCTAGACACCCACAGGAAGTTTCAGACTAATTACTCAAAAATTGTAGAAGTAGTAGGGTTTTGAAGTTGACAATTTCATGAAAAAAATATTTGGAGATAATCGACCTTTCATTATACATAGTAATAGTAATTTCAATAGGATTCCGTAAATGGAAATTTACATAACTTGAAAACTAAAAGAGCTATTAAATAGCGGTTTTCAGATTTGGAAACACCATTCAATGGTGCATTACAATATTCCATAAAAAAAAATTTCGACATATTTTGGACCAAAATGGTGTACCCCCCCCCTTAAAAAAGAAAGTATCAGATTCAAAGGATTTACAATTCGGGAGGTAGAAGTTTGAAGCACTAGCTCTGGTACTGTAAGAGTGTGTATCGCGTACTCTGTTGAATTGTTGTTTTAGGTAATAGGGACATTTACCATTATACACTTTATGCACATGGTTAAGGCGTAGCTGCTTAACTCTAATATCTAAGTTAAGTAGTCCAGATTCAGAAAAGTCATCTGGAGTTAGGTGGTGCCTAGGTTTGTAGTCTTTAATCAATCATACTACTTTATTCTGAGCTACTTGTAATTTACATTTAAGCTGTTTGGTTAAGCCTTCATACCAAGAAGGGCACGCATAGTCCATGTGACACTGTATTAAAGAAGAGCAAAGTAACTTGCGAGAGTCAGTGTTTAAACTATTTTTATTTCTGTATAGAAACCTAAGTCTACTGTTAACTTTCGAGAAAATATTTTTCACTGTGCTTTCTCCTGATAAGCAGTTATCCAATATGGCGCCTAAATATTTAACTTCCTTTTTATTTTCAATCTTATGTCCATTACTAGTGACTTCAAACTTAGTTACCTTCTTTAACTTTCTTTTGGAAACTAACAAAATACTTTCAGTCTTACCGTAGTGAATGGATAGCTTATTATCAACCAACAACTCATTACAGGATTCTAGAACTGCACTTCTTTTGGAAACTAACAAAATACTTTCAGTCTTACCGTAGTGAATGGATAGCTTATTATCAACCAACAACTCATTACAGGATTCTAGAACTGCACTTAACTTTTGGGAAATTTGGATAGGATCTTTATGAGAGAAAATAAGAGCACTATCGTCGGCATATAAAATGAGTTTAAAATCGGGATCTATACTACTTATCATATCATTTACATAGCATACAAAAACCAGAGGACCTAATATACTACCTTGCGGTACACCACAGGTAATCTCTTGTACAGTAGACTGCGATTTGCTAATGACTACAGTTTGACCTCTGTCTGACAGGTAGGACTTGAACCAGTCTATAGAACCTACACCCATCAGGCCTAACTTACCAAGCAGAATTTCGTGATCTACAGTATCGAAAGCGTTTTGTAGGTCCAACATTACCATACCAGTATATAAACCCTTTGCGTTATTACATCTAATTGTATCAGTTAAGTTAATAAGGCAGGTGTCTGTAGAATATGATTTACGAAAACCGGACTGAAGTTCATAGATCAGATTTAGCCTACTAAGATGTGCTTCCAGCTGTAGAAAAACAGAACGTTCTAGAATTTTAGATACAATACTTAAGATACTAACAGGTCTGTAATTACAGGGTTCTACTTTACTATTCTTTTTATACAGAGGAACAACCTTAGCTAATTCCAGTTCGTCTGGTACTACATTATCTACGAAAGAGTAATTAATAATAAAAGTAATAGGCACTTTAAGTACTTCAGCACCATCCTTAAGAAAACTGGCAGGTATTAGGTCTAGACCGGTACTTTTTGAGGCTGATAGGTAGAGAGGTAGAGAGGTAGATTTTTAAAAACGAAATCCTCAGAAACGGGTTTTAAAAATAACTTTTCTGAATTTTGTAACTTTTCTAAATAAAAATTATTTAGAGTTTCGGACCCTATACTATATTTATTACTTGATAACGGTAACTTCTTAACTAAATTAGAGGCAACATTAGTAAAATAATTATTAAATAAATTACTAACTAGAGTATGATCATGAATCAGCTCACCCTTATCTTGCAGAACAAAATTCGATTTAGATTTAAGGTTTTTATAACCTAAAGATTTTAGGGTAGACCATAGACTTTTAGGATTATCTTTATTCTCACTTATTTTGTTGTACAAATATTCAGATTTCGCTTTTTTTATTTCCCGTTGGACAAGGTTTCGATATTTGCAGTAATTATTATAATCAGCTAAAACACGGTATTTCCTAAATTTATACAAATAGTTATCTCTTTCTCTGATATTACTAATATTACCCGAGGTCATCCAGGGCTCAGTGCGTTGTTTAAGACTAATTTCTTTAATTGGTGCTACAGTATTAAGTGCCTTTAGAAATATATCTTTAAAAACAGTGTACGCCAGGTTAATGTCAGCGGCCTTAAAACAGGGTTCCCAGTCAGAATTAACTAACAAACTTAAAAAGCGTTCCTTGCTGTAATTTTTCATAGACCTAACTCTAACTGTTTTATGATCCCCGAAAAAAGATTTTTTTGTCTTTCTTGTGCAAAAAACTATAAAATGATCGCTTAGACCTATAGGTAAAACCCCAGATTGAGAAATAATACCGGTATTATTACAAAGGATATGATCTAGTAAAGTAGAAGTTTTATTGGTAATTCTGGTAGAATCTCGAATAATTTGTTTTAAACCAAACAAATTTAAAATACTTTGGTACCGTTTACAGATGGGGGATGCTTTGTGATGGTAACAGATATATTTCACAGTCTCACCTAAGATTACATAAAATTGTATTTTCAAAATTTTGCAAAAAATCTGATTGTTTAGGGGGCCGATATAAGGTACCGATTAAAATAGGTTTAGTTTTAGGAAGTAAAAGTTCCACCAGTAAAACTTCGTCACAAGTCTCTAAATCTTCCCTACGATTAAAAGCTAAATCACATCGAATGTAAGTACAGACACCACCACCGTGTCTGTCCCTATCCTTACGTGAAACTACGTAATTATCAATATAAATTTCTACATCAGAAATGCTATCATAGAGCCAAGTTTTAGAGATTGTTAAAACTGCTGGGTTGGATTTATTGATTAAAATACGAATTTCGGAAAGTTTGTGAAGCAGAGATCGTGCATTTAAATGCAAAAAATGCAGACCTTTTTTCTTAAAAAATTTAAAAGTTTCACTCTCAGCATCACTTGGAGTTTGCAGAGGCGATGTGAGGAATGAATCGTCGGTTTCTGATTCTAAAATAGTATCATGAAAGGGAAGTTCGGTAAAAATACAGCTATTGCAGAGAAAACTTGGCTCAAGATTGTTTCTGGTGGAGAATAAATTACTGCTTTTCCTACGGTAACATTTTAAATGTACAAATATGTCACAACTCTCGCATTGGACGATCTTACTCCGAGAGTTTGTTCCTCGTTGACAGACGGGACAGTTGATCTTCGGTGCCCGCGTCCTGCTGGGTCCTGGGTTGGTCTCAATATCCCCAGCCAGAGACAGGAGACAGAGTTTGGCGCCTCTAGTTCATGGAGAGGAGACCCAAGATCTTCTTCCCCGACGAGAGCAGTAGAGGCTAAATCCACTCATCGACCATATCTCTGTCGATTCGGCGCAGGCAGTTCGAAACGGTAGTGACAGGGTGTTCCGCAAACCAGTCCAATACATGCATTAGGTGCGTTGCAGGGTTACCCCGCGGATCGGATGGTTCTGCCACAACGAAACGGCCCAGGACAATGAAAACTGTGGAGATTAAGAACGGTGACATTGTGCTGTCTGGCTGTAGTCTGACTCAAAGGATAAAAACTGTATAGGCCTAGTACCGGTATCTTTCTTGGTCTTATTGTCGGCAGGCCTACAGCTAACCGGTGCATCAACGCAAGTGGAGAGCTCGTTGATATTCATCGACAGAGCCACCCTGGGTCTCAAAATACTGAGACTGATGGCGGTATTGATCTACAATCTGAATCCACCTGCTGGCAAGCTTATTGACTTTTCACCTCATATCTACAGTACACTGACCTTGTTGAGTTGTCATAGCGACTGATTCCAGCTCCGATATACCAGCTTCCATATTGTGGTATAGTTGGCCCAGTCCATGATTGATAGTCAGGATGTCGACCTTGCTTGCTGGGACGACATCAGATTGGCGTTGGTGGTATGATTTCCTTCGTTCACCGCTGGCATTCGCACCATGGTCGGCATTCTCTCAACGTAGTGAGTGCTGCGAGGAGTGTCCCTGACTCAAAGCGACCCTTGAACCAGACTTCTCGCTTCCGTGAGAAAGTTGGTTGTTGTCTAAGGTTATGGTGGTTAACAGTGGTGGTTCAATATCAGCTGTAGTCACTATCGTCGTGGTGGTGTCGACGTTGGTTGTCTCCTCTCTAGCAACCACTGAATCAGGGGGGCTATGAATAGTGGACATTATTTGTTAGCGATTAGAAATATTTCATAGGTCTGCCAAAATCAATTAATTTAATTAAATTTTTCAGATTTTTACACGGATTTTTTTTTAAGTATTTATTTGTATAAACTTAAGTTACCCACTTGACTGGCAATCTGAAAAAATAACTTAAGTAAATATTAAATTTAATTAAATGTAATAAATTTGTCAGTGATACACCACAAATGCATATCACTTATGTTATCAATAGGGGGATTAGAGACAATATTTAGATAATAAATTGTCTGGCTAGCTAAACCTGAACGTTGCCTAGACTTAGCTATACAATGTGTGTAATATTAGAAACGGAAATATAGCATTAGCTTTAAAACTAATCTATTGTTGTCGGTGGTGCCTCCTACAATAGAAAAAGAGTCAGAATATAAATTATGTACCTAACTTCCAAAAAGAAAATTAAGATCAGAAAAAGTTGCAAATTATACTTTAAGGGATTCAGACCTGACCCCAGTCCTAAAAAGGGCTTGGTTTACTAGTAAACACGTAGTAAATCAGGATAATCGTAGTGGTACCTTCTTACCCTCCGGTAATCGCGTGGAATGTAATATCCTCTTGCAGACCAATCTGGCCCAAAAGTAGTCCTAGCCCAATCAGATCTCCGGTCCCCAAGACCGGTTCGTAGTGATTTGGGACCACCGAACAAGGAAGGAGAAGGTAGGAATAAATGCTTGAGAGGCTAGGAAAATGAAGCAAAAATCCAGCCAACAGTACCGATTGCACCACAATCAATAGCATAAGGTGATACTTAGCCAGTTTCCTTTTCATCTCAGTTTGTAGATGACTTTCGAAACAGAACGAGTTTGAGGAAGAGTTAAGCGTTGAGAAACAGCATTGAGAAACAGCGTTGAGAAACAGCAATGAGAAACAGCGATGAAAAACGCGATGAGAAACAGCGTTGAGAAACAGAGTTGAGAAACAGCGTTAAGAAACAGCGTTGAGAAACAGCATTGAGAAACAGTGTTGAGAAACAGCGTGAGAAACAGCATTGAGAAACAGCGTTGAGAAACAGTGTTGAGAAACTGCGTTGAGAAACAGCGTTGAGAAACAGCATTGAGAAACAGCATTGAGAAACAGCGTTGAGAAACAGCATTGAGAAACAGCGTTGAGAAACACTGTTGAGAACCAGCGATGAGAAACAGCGATGAGAAACAGCGATGAGAAACAGCATTGAGAAACAGCATTGAGAAACAGCGTTGAGAAACAGCGATGAGAAACAGCAATGAGAAACAGCATTAAGAAACAGCATTGAGAAACAGCAATGAGAAACAGTGATGAGAAACAGCGTTGAGAAACAGCATTGAGAAACAGCGCTGAGAAAATTGAACACTTATCCGCATTCAACTATTTCTTACTATACACAATTCCGGGTGTAATCCAGGCTCCTTTACTAAGTGTTGCCAACAACAGTAAGCTGACATTGTAGTTAACTGTTCATTATGAAGCCTAACATTGAGAAACAACCTGAGTGTTTAAAGCTCATCTATCCCATCATAGTAGACATGTACCGAACAACAAGAGTCCCACAAGAAATGAAAACAAATATGTTGGTGCCAGTTCCTAAGAAGGGCAACCTAACACTCTATGGTTCTTTTCGGGGAATCTCATTGATCTCGATTGCTGCAAAGCTATACAATAGGATTCTATTAAATCGCATCAGGGATCCCATTGAGAGACTGCTCCGTGGAAATCAGAATGGGTTCCGTAAAGGTCGTGGGACCATGGAGCCCATTTTGGCACTTAGAAGGATAATTGAAGAGTTATCAAAAAAGAAAGACAGGCATCTGGCTGTTATCTTTGTTGACTTCTTCAAGGCCTTTGATTCAGTCTCTCGCTCACGTATGTTCAGCATACTTTCATTATATGGGATTCCTGATGAAATTATTGCAGCAATCAGATCAGTATACGATGGTTCGACAACATTTGTGTCTACTGTTGACGGTGACACAGAACCATTTGAAGTGTTATGGGGCGTCCTCCAAGGAGACACACTTGCACCATTCTTGTTCATTATTGTGGTTGACTATGTTCTACGCATGTCCTTAGATCATTATAATGATGATGGGGTGATGATAACTCCACCTACTGGCTCCAGAAATCGAGGAAATCCTGCCAAGTACCTAACTGATCTAGACTTTGCTGATGACTTAGGAGTACTCTCAGAATCATTAGAGGGAGCCCAACAGCTCCTCAGCTCATTAGAACATGCTGCTTCTAGTGTTGGTCTTTTTATTAACTCCAAAAAGACCAAAATTCTGACAGTTAACTTTGAAAGTCCTCAGCAAGTCTCTGATCGGATGAGCATAAGCTCAAAGGATGGTATGCTTGAGCATGTGGACGACTTCTGTTACCTGGGATCATGGATCCGGAAGTCAGGTGAGGACCTTCGAATACGTAAGGGAAAGGCATGGGCAGCCTTGAATAGGCTTTCCAGGATTTGGAAGTCACCGAGAATTAAACGGAAACTTAAGGTCCGATTATTTAGAGCAGCAGTAGTTCCAGTACTCCTCTATGGGAGTCCATGCTGGGCTCTAACTGCTGAGGACACCAAATCTCTGGATGGCACATTCACAAGAATGCTACGCCGGGTTCATTGTGTCAAGTACAATGCACACATCTCCAACCAGACACTATATAACATTGGAGGTGTCTCATTGGTTCCCCCAAGCTTGACACTAGAACAAAATCGCCTCCGCTTTGCAGGACATTGCTTTCGCCGTGAGGACCAGCCAGTGCATAATCTTGTACTTTGGCAGCCTCATGGAGTGAATAAGCATGGTGGACAGCCCATGACTTTCTTGAGACGCATCTTAAAGGACACTGGCCTTGAAGATGCGGATGATCTAGCAAATGTCATGGGTGATAGGGAGTTGTGGCGGTGCAATTTTGTTGACAAACCGGCACAGCATTCTTAAAAATGCAGCTGCAATGCAGCATGCCGATCCTAGTAGTATGAAGCCTAACACAGATAAAACGGTAGCCATGGTTACCGTTCAGTGTATAATTAAAGGGCCATTAAGGTGGTTCTTAAATTCAATTCGCCGCAAATTTCCCTATTATGAATCGAAATTGATAATTCCACAACTGGATTCGTGTACAGTGGTGATCGTACAGTGGTACAGTTCGTGATCTATGGTATCTGTGAATCATAATGCACATTATTTTCTGTGGGATACTGTATTCTTCCCTATATGTTTTCAGGATTGGATTTGGAGTCTGGTACACCCCTCCTGAAATGGGCTGTTGTGATGTAAAAAAAAGTCCCAGTCTACAGTTTCGACAGTGCACCCCAGGGTGGTGCTTTCCCTGATATTGCTTTCTACTCTTATCTGAAATGTTTTACTGACCTTCTGCTTACCCTCAGAGGCAGTCTGTCGTCTGTGTACTTTAAAGAATTTGGGGATACATTATTATTATTAAAATTTTTATTATTTTGTTCATACCAGTCATATGTTTATTGTTGTATCATGTACAGTATAGTCTTATTATTTTTATTAATTTTACTATTGATTATAGTTATAGTTGATTTTTCTCTTTTGCTTTAAATAGAGTTTGCTCGACTGAAGGTCAATCCGATTTCTGCTTACTCCATACAGCATTTTTGTTCTGCTTGGGCATTTTTAAGGGCTAAGGTAGTAGTAGTAGGGGCTGGTGCATTTTGTTACGTTCAGCTTCACGCTGTTCTTTTGACACACATTCGGACACCTCTCGCGCTTACATTTGCCTTCATGCCGTTCCTTTTCCTCGCATTCGGCTTCATGCTGTTCCTTTTCCTCACGTTCGGCTGCGTTCTTGAGCTCGCATTCGTTACTTGCCTCGAGTTCCCTTAGGATCTCGGCCTCCTCTACTTATATTTTATTCATCTCGCACCTCGTGCTTGTATTGGTGTTGATGACATCATGGCTCTTATAAAGCTGGCGCTACACACATCCAAAGCCTGGAAAAATGCTACTGATGACAACAGAAATATTGGGTATTATTTCCTCCGGATTCATGACATTGACTGTTCCTTCCCTAATTTGCCTATTGTCCTGTTGCGCTTACTAAATATGCCCCCACACAATTAGATTTTCAGCACAAAGTTAAAAATCTTGATACATTCTGCGAAATTGTTGACCAGTTCCATCACTTTATTGTTTTGCCAAAAATGGTTGAAGTGTTCAAAATTCATTCGACAAGTATAGATTGTTTAATATATTAGGATTAATATTACCCATTTCATTAGCTAGCTTCGCCTCCCTGGGTCTGAATGTTCGACGATAACTCCTTGCGAGTCAATCTACATCAGGGAGAGTCTGCTCGGCAGTTGGTCTCATCGTTAGAGAATGGTATATATATAAGGTATAGGCTATAAGGTATAGACTCCGTTTGTAACCTATCCACAATTCTTGTTATTTTCGGCTTTCAGAAATGTTCCATAAACCAGAAAATATGCTACCACCTTTCATGTATACCAAAAGGAGATGTGGTACAGGAGTCCTTCAGGTGCATTTAAATATATGGAGACTATAGTTTGAATGGGTGAGAGACCTTTCTGTTAGATCCTCCAACCTATAACGAAGGATATCATGAATCGTGATCTTCTCGTCATCATTAAGTTTTGTATCAAGGTCATTGTCCTTTGGCAGGTTGGGCATTGTTGGCCGCTCATCCCTATAGTTTAGGAATAACAGCCCATGATGCCAGAACATCTGGTTTTAAAGGTTTATACGGTGTATCATTCTGCGCAATATCAAATCCACTGGGTTGTCATCGGTGGGGCAGTGATACAACATTTCAAGATTAATGTTTGCTCAGATCTTACGCACTCTGTTCGCCATAAAATTGGGGAGCGTTTGTCCTCATTATGGAGTTATCCAAAGATGACGGTTGAATCCATCTAGCAATGTATCTGCTTTATTTCCTGAATGGTATCCACTATAAAGATATAAGCTCGAACAGCGGCGGCAGGGGATGCGGCCTAGCCTGCGTTCTCGGGGAAGTTCGGAGGCGGCTGCAGTTCGCGCTCCTCCGCTCAAACTCCCTTTGTCTGCGTGGTGGCCGGCTACTGTGGAGGGCGCTGGGCTTTGGGGATGGTGCGGGTCTGAGGGGCAATGACCTCGCAAACCGATATTAATCCCCAATGCAGCATTTTTAATTGTATTGTTTATATTTTAAATTGTATTATTCTGATAGATGGGGGGAATTTGGTGCAGTTTTATATTTGTTTGATTAATTAATTATTATATATTATCATCCGTTTCAGTATATTAATTGGCTAACTGGTAAAATTGTTTTTCAGTCACAATTGCACCTCTATAATGTGAATGTGAGTGGTTCCTTAGTATAACTTACAAAACTGAACGCATACAAAAAATCAGCAATCAGCATCCATCGCATTGGATTGGGCTCTACTTTAGAATTAATTCTGAAGAAATTATATGTCCCGTATGCATACTGCGACATATGAGTAAAATACTTCATTAGAATTCGACTTGAGAATTATATAGATTGAAGTTTTTAATTCCATATTAATTATTAAACTCTTTATAAATCTTTCACTGGTTTTTTTCTTAGATTTTATAACTTTTTAAATTACGAAGTGCAGTGGACGGAGTGAATTAATATTCCTTACAGTTCCAACATAATAGAAACAAAGCGGACAAATGGCTACAAAACCATTAAAAACTGAACTTTCTCTAACATGGAGAGGCTTACTTGCTAAATTAATTATAATCTGATGAATATCAGAACTATATGTCACCGGATTTGTTCACGGCCTGTCTGTCCGCCTACCTGCACGCACACGACTTTGCTTCTTCCACCTCCTTTAAATTTGGATAAAATCTAATCATATTGAACCAAACCAGCATTAGGTACAGGTTTTATAGTTTATGCTGGAAAAGGGTAGTTCAAAATCAACTCTTCTATATAATGTATTTTTCTAGCCTGTGATTAGTCAACAGATTGTGCATTGCGTCAATGCATTTGAGCTTTTAGTTCATGAACAAGCTCATAGCTAGCTACTTATTTTTCTATTGTTTTTCAATAACAAAAAAGGACTTCACTAGCAAGAGCTATCATCAGCTGTGGTAATATTAATATGTGAGTAATTGAATCATCAGCTAAGTATGAATAGGATATAGTGACTGAAAAAACACAACTTTACTAAACTTCACAGTAAGTATCTATGTAAGGGTTGAGCGACTGGGAAATGTTTCCAAATGTTAACAGATTTTAATTACCATATTTCTAGAAGAATTAACCTACATAAATGCTCAAATTCATTCAGCAGAACGGCACAGTAGGTAAATTAAAACTAATTTACTCTGGGTTGACTGAATCATGTATTTAATGTTTGCCAAAATTAAGTCATTAACCTCCTTCTCCTGAAAGGTTGTTAATTACAACAATTTTGGTTCCCGATACTCAACAGAAGTACTCTTTGTAACTAAAATTCATTCAGCTGTCCTGCCACTTACATAGCCCACAGTGAACCTTGTAGATATTCCCATTGGATTCACTGGGAAGAGCTATCAGCTGTGGTAATCATTGACTGGGATATAATGACTGAAAAAACACAACTTTACTAAACTTGGCAAGTAATGTACTTCTCTGCGGTTTGGTCCTATTCCATTAAATAGCATTCATTACTAGGCCCTCACTAATATTTTTTCATGAGCACACCAGTTGTTGTTTCTATTATTGAGTTTACTTGCAATTTTCGTGTTATGGGGCTATTTTTCGAAATAAAACAAGTTGAGATGTTTCAATTTAAACCGCTAATTCCGTACCCTTATAGAAATATATTTTCTATGATTCGTGCAAAATTTCATCAAAATCGTTAGAGCCGTTTTTGCTCTAGGTCAGTAGCATTTTTTTCTTACAGTAATCAAGTCTTGCTAATTACCTCGGGATCTCGACTTATTACCTCGTAATCCCGACTTAGTAGTATCTCGGGATCCCAACTTATGTAGAGAACAAAATTGGCTAGATGTCCCTTTAGGGGCTCCGTAACAATCCGAATAGGAAATGAAGTCCAGATTGAATACATCGACCCGTTGGTTGTTGCAGACTATAACAAACCCGATTACCTCAATGCGCTAATGAACTTAATACTGACTGACATTCAATCAATCAAACGAAGATTTTTATATTATCCATTTCTTCCAAATGAACTGAACTTTTAGGTTATATGAGTCTCTCATGTTATTTAACTACGTTATTTGTAGCCTTTCAATAGTATTAATTAATTAAATTATTTATAATTTTTTGTAATTTTATATTAATTTAAACATATGAATAAATTATGTTCGCGCTTTTAGACCTTTAGCAGTTTAACCCGCTAATTTTAGGTGTCTTCTAGTTTATAAATCGACTTTAGCCTATAACAAGTATTTGTTGCATATAAGATATAAAGTTACATTAGCCAAAGCCAGCCTATGCGCGACCATTCACCCACGGTTAAGGGAGACTGGATTCGGAGGCTCTGGCCTTATTGCGGTGTAGACTTACTGTATTATTCGATTGCTCGTTACTATAATATCTCTGACAAATATTATTTACTTTCGGGAAATATTAACAGTTCCTTTAGGACGTGGCGCTCTAAGTATGTAAACAGAGTTATGACTTACACTAAACACAACGGGATGGCTAATGATTTTCGTATAAAGCGCATTCTTTAGGAAATGCTTTGTTATCTGTCACACTCATGCACACTACCGCACACTGCTGCACACTGATCTGCCGACCTTCACTAAATTTGATCATATATAAGGAGAATAACAACCGACACATGTAGGGATTATGAAATAGCATTCAATTCACTCCAAAACCGCTATAATGTAAGTCGCAGTTGCTACAGGTAACCGGTCTCTCTAACCTTCAGTATATCAAGAAGATTGGGGTTTTATGATTATTTATCGATATTCTCCAAATATAACAACATATCCATCAACTTCTAACAATTAATAACCGACAGTAAATAG
>JAUCBJ010002542.1:0-41041 GCA_032718475.1 Nemertoderma westbladi
ATACAAGGCTCGAACCAACGATAGGAGAGAACAGGTTGCCAAGACTCCTCCTCAGTCTCCTAACAGAATGCACGGAAGAAAGACCGAAGAAAGAACGAGAGTGCATCAAGTTACCCAAGGTAAAGTGAGTAACATCAAACCAAACTGTGCGCTGTGCGACGGGCCCCACCGTTTGAGTGCGTGTGCTGAATTTCTAAAGAAATCCCTTGTAGACAGACGTGCAGTCATGTGGGATAAGCGGTTATGCTATAATTGCCTCAGATCAGGACACCAACGGCGAACCTGTTACTCCGACGTAAAGTGTGCAAAGTGTGGCGCGAAACATCACATCTTGTTACACAGTGAGTTCGAACGAGACAACCCGAGTCAGGTAAGTGAGCCCGAACTACATGTCCAATTCAGTGATGTAAATGACACTGATCAAGAGTCTGAGATGGAAGGATTCTATACTGACGAATTCTCCGACGCCAACGAATCCTGTTACCTAATAAATACCGCAGTGTATCGAGCACTTACTTACGAAAAGGACACCGACAATGAGTTTCCCCCAACTACTTTTGCCAGACAACCATCTTGGAAAGCTCCAACTTCCAACGTAGGAATCAGAGAATTTCCTGTAGTGCAGGTAAGAGTTCACGGTCCTAACAAAAGTTACATAGTGAACGCCCTCCTTGACTCCGGCAGCACAGGAACATTCATCGATCAAGAACTAGCCGAAGATATCTTTGCTGGACAACCCAAATTCCGGACTAAATTGAATATGTCAGGAATTATGCAGGTTTGGAAATCTACCCTAACGGCAGATTACTATGTAGGTGTGTTGTCCACCCCCCAGGATAAATTAGGAGCACAAGGTATAAGGTCGGTAAAAATGGTGGCTATAAAGAACTTCGCTACTACCCAAGCAGATCTTTATAATTGGGACGAGGATGAGAGCATCCAACAGCTTAAGATACCTCGATTCCAGACAGATTATCCTGGAGTGCAAATACTCATCGGCCAAAACGCGCATGAGGCGCTCGAGACATTGGAGAAACGGCCTGCTCAACCGCAGCCACTGCAAACCTATGCGGTAAGAACTAGAGTAGGTTGGTACTTTACTGGCCCTTCCCGCAGAACTCTCGAAGAGAGAATGCCACAAGAACGAATATACCAAGTAAACGATTGGGAAGTGGAGAGCAGTGAGGTGGACGAACTAACTGAGGGAACACCATACTCCTCAGATAATGACGACATCTACCAACTCTTCGATGAAGAGAACACAATCGACCTACTTACAGAAAACAAAACGTGGAAAAACCAGGTGAACCTATGTCAACTGATTCGCCCATCGGGACCCATTGATTACAATGACGAACTAAATGATGAGATAGAGCGCTACAACGCTAGAACTCGGGACGAACTCGCCGTACGATTCTTTACTCAAGAATTGGTAGAGCCCAATTCATACGATAAGGCCCTATCGATAGAAGAAGAAAGAGCCAAGCAAATCCAGGAAACAACTACCCGTTTTTTAAAAGATCAAGGTAGATATGAAATCGGCCTACCATTTCGAAAACGAGAACCTAGATTTATAAATAACAGACCCTTGGCAGAGAAAAGAATCACTCAATTACATCGACGCCTTACGGCTAACGCTTCAGCTAAAGAAATGTACCAAACTCAGTTGAAGAAATTTATTACAAAGGGATACGCGGAGCGAGTACCGGAAGGAACACCAGTAACTGAGAGAACGTATTACTTAACACATCATTACGTTCCCAAACCCGGTAAACCCCATGAAGTACGAGTCGTATTCGATGGCTCTGCTCTATATATGGGCCAATCCCTCAATTCCGAGTTGTTACCAGGACCCAACTTACTCCAATCCTTGTTGGGAATACTTTTAAGATTAAGACAATATTCCATCGCGTTCGCCTCCGATATAGAAGGAATGTTCTTACAAGTCAAGGCGCTGGATAGAGATAGAGACAGCCTGAGATTTCTGTGGTGGCCTGAAGGAGATCTCAACCAGAAACCGGTAGAGTACTGGATGACCATCCAGGCTTTTGGGATCATATCAAGCCCTTCCAACGCCTGCTCCGTGGTGCGGACCACTGCGAATGACAACCGAGACGCCTTCTCAAAAGAGGTGATAGACAACATCAAGCGTAATATATACATGGACGACAATTTAAGGTCCCTTCCATCAGTAGAAGAAGCCATTGATGTCGCGAAAGGAACGGTAGAGTGTTTGAAAAGAGGTGGATTTCGACTGACGAAATTCACCAGCAACTCCCGTGAGTTTCTGGAAGCGATACCGGTAGAAGACCGAGGAACGAAAGATCTAGACTTAATAAAGGACGATCTTCCAGAAACCAAGACGCTTGGCTTGAAGTGGGACACCGAAAGAGATATCCTGTTTTTTCAGCTAAAACAGCGAGATAATCCAGTTCGGACCAAACGGATTTGTTTAAGTATCCTGAGCACTTATTTCGACCCATTGGGATTTATTAGCCCAGTTATATTGATTGCTCGGAGTTTAGTACAACAAATGTGGCTTGAAAACCACTCATGGGACGATCCACTTAAGGGAGAACTGTTAAAGAAATGGATGAAATGGGAAGATTCTCTACCTGCCATCGAGAGCTTTGTAATTTCCCGTGCATATTTTGGTCATGTTCTTCCTACGTATTCCTATCAACTCCATGTGTTTGGAGACGCCAGCGACATGGGAATAGGTATAGTAGCATATCTGCGAGTCGAAACTCCGGATGGAATCAAAGTCGCCTTGGTTACCTCTAAGGCATTGATTAACAACAAGTTAAAGGTTCCTCGAGCGGAGTTAAAAGCGGCTTTATACGCTACAGCCATCGGCCGGAACGTAACAGAACAAATCGACTATCCACTGGAGAAAACTGTTTATTGGACCGACGCTTTACTCGTGTTGGAGTATATAACCAATGAAGTCTGTCAGTTCAGCGTTTTTGTTACTAACAGGGTAGCTATTATTCTTAGTCGCACAAAGATAGATCAATGGAGACATTGCCCTGGTACGATTAATCCAGCCGATATCGCCTCCAGGGGAGCGACTCCACAGGAACTGATAGATACTCCAGACTGGTTGGGTGGACCCGACTTCCTGAGTAAGGAAGAGGATGAATGGCCTCCTCACCTTACTACGGCGGAGATTAGACAAGCCAAGGGAGCGGAGAAAGTCAAACCTAAAACCCGGGCGAGTAAATCGAAGTTATTTAAACCGACGATCGATCTATCTGTATTGCATACTTCCGGAAACGATGCTTCGGATCCACAATCCCTCGCCACAAATAAGTCTGTTGTGGAAATTAGAGATAGAGATTGGAAATCTGGAACACCAGACGTCTCGCAAGGAATCTCACCCCTGCTGCAGAGAGCAATGCATCACTACAGTTCCTGGAATCGGCTCTGTAAAGCCGTCACATATTTAAGGCGATGTTTTCATCATCACTACTCCAGGACGAAGACCATTAGTGATACCGCTCCATTGACATCTGCGCAAGTTCATGTTATTAAAAATTTACCCAAATATAAGACATCCGACCGGTTTCTAAAGGAAAAAATCAGTTACCAGGAGCATGAAGAAACCAATAAGCAGATACTGAGACTCCTGCAATGCTATGAGGATTCCGATAAGTATTTCCTGTTGTTGAGAAATCCGCAGATGCGCTTAAGGGATCGCTTCTCTAGCACAATGATAGATGGGTTAATACGTGTTGGAGGAAGGCTCACCAATGCGCCATTATCCTTTGACACTAAATTCCCCATACTCATTAGAAATCTTGAAGTACAAATCAAGATGATTGTAGATGTTCACAGTAAACTTTATCATGCTGGTAGAGAACGAGTTCTTAGCGAAATTCGAACTCGCTATTATTTTGATAAACCCCGTAGAGCTCTGAACCAAGTTCTTAGGAACTGCATACCCTGTAGGAAAGCATTCAGTAGGCCTTTAACACAGCGAGAGGCAGAATTACCTAGGGAACGAGTAAGCTTCTATGAACCACCTTTTACTAATACTGGTGTAGATTTATTTGGCCCTATTGAAGTATATCGTGCTAGGACTATAGTCAAGAGATGGTGTGTCATCTTCGTATGCATGACTTGTAGAGCCATCCATCTCGATATGGTGAACGATCTATCTACCAACAGCTTCGTCTTAAGTTTACGCCGACAGATCGCTCGCTTCGGGACGAGTAATACCATGAGATCGGATAAGGGAACGAACTTCATTGGTGCCAACAACGAAATCCAGGCTTACGTGAAGGACTGGAACCAAAGACAGGTGGACGATCAGCTAAGGATAACAGCGTCTAGCTGGACCTTCAACGCCGCCGACGCCCCTTGGTGGGGAGGAAGTTGGGAGAGATTAATTAGAAGTGTCAAGACCGCATTTCACTTTATAGTGCCATGCCGCGCGTATCTCACCGACGAACTTTTGCGGACATTAATGGAGGAAATAGCTGCCTATCTCAACGAGAGACCGCTTATGCCAGTCTCATCGAGTCTCGATTCCCTGGAAGCGCTAACACCCGCGCACTTCCTACTGAAGAAACCTGTAGCCATGCTCCCACGATCGGAGATTACCGACGGAGACGAATACTGCCGTCGAACTTGGCAACTTATGCAGTTGCTATCCCGTCGTTTCGCTGACCATTTCGAGAAACATTATCTGCCCACGCTACAACTTCGAACTAAGTGGTACAGAAGCAGACAGGTCGTATCATCGAGACTCCCATCTCGGATGATGGTTTAGTGCGCTCGGTAGAACTCGTCGTCATGCGGCGTAACTTCAAGAAGCCAGGCATAATCTTTGAGACGCAACAACTCAACCGCCCAGTTGGTCGTTTATGTTTACTGGAAAGAGACAGAGAACTCTCCGGAAACTATGGAAGGCAAGACACTCTTCCCACGACCACCTCCCTAATTCCTCAAACATCTAGGGACTCCCCAATGTGATACGTCTGGAGTGGGTGCATGACTATATTATTCTATCTATTTTTATTATATTTTTATATGCGAACATTATTATGTACTTTATTATAATCGTTTTTATTCAATTTTATTTAGTAGAAGGTTATTTTAGATTATTTGGTAGATTAGTGCAATATATTAGTGTTTATTACGTAATTACATATATATAATATATATTTAGTGTGACGGCGAGAAATAATTTTTTCTCTTTCCTTACTGTCCGTATCATATTATAAATACGTGACTACAGTAAGATGAAATGTCCGTACTTATTAAAGTACAATAAAGCCACTACTATATTTAAGTATTATTGGTAGGCAGAGTATTAGGAATGCAAAGTTCAGATCCTCGTGTCTCGGCTAAACCAAGCTCTGGGTAGACCTTGGAAACGACTTGCCTCTTCACACTGACATTGCTTCGTGCGATATTGCTCTTCTACCTTATATTAAATAATACATATAGTAGCGTGATGTCCCTCTAACAGTAGCGTAAAACGCAAATAAATCTGTTAAACCTTTGACCATCTGTAATTCTAGTCGATTAAGATATCGCGGCATCCACCGATATACTTGAAAGACAAATTCTAGAATCAGTGGTTAACGTCCCCAGACAAGTTCTGGAATAAATCGGTGCCCATCTTAAATATTAATTTAATATTTATTAAAATCTGTAAAATTCAGATCCTTTAAAATTTCTAGTCAATTAAGATATCGCAGCACTTACCGATACTCTTAAAAGACAATTTTATAGAATTAAGGATCCTAAGTCCCCAGACATGCTCTGGAATAAAAATTGTGTCAATTTTAACATCAAATAATAAAATTCACGGGAATAAATTTAAATTCATATCTTGGATGAATTTCATAAATTGTCATTTTGTGCAATTTATAACATTCCCAAAATTCCATTAATTAATAGATCATGGGAGCGGAGATTCATCCTATTGAGTGTATTAGAGTGCGAGAATCTCCAACATATAGTCAATAGCCGATAAAAATTTAATAAAATCATGCATAGAGAGGATATTGACAATTAAAGAATTACTATTAAATAGCATTCCAGATCTGTATGCATGAGAATTACCCCAATTCTACCGCTAGCTTTCCATAATGTCACCATAGCAACACCCACGCTAGAATTAGAAGCAAGTTAAAAGAACAATAGAAAGCTTGTCCCATTGCCTAGCATAGAGAATGCATAGCATACTGTTAGTATCCAAGGATACACAGTAATAACGTGACATTCTGGAAGGCACTGACTAACGGACAAATGGCCTGTATGTGTACAATTGGTGACAGTTGTGTGGAATTTGTGCGTTTATAGGTGAATGTTACTGCTAAAGTATGTTTACAGTAGCTAGTCGCAATTGTGAAAGTAACCCAACTCTCCTATAGAAAGAACCTAAAGTGGATCCAAGCCTTTGGGACGGACAGTGGAGTGACTTGTGCCGGTTATCGTTGTCGTGCTGTTGCTACATGTTGGCGTAAACACCGCGACGACGGTACATCGGCGCTGAGAATCCCACTGTCTGGGGGCAACGAGAGGTAGGCAGCGATGCCCGCTAGCCTAAACATAAACTCATTTTGATATTAATAAACTCAGATAGCAGATATGACGGAGTTGATAGAAGATGATCTTGGTATTAGGGAGCGATATACTCTACCTTTACAAGCATTTGTGGATAGCTTAATACGCGGTGAAGCCGATCCAACCATTACGGAGGACGATGGTCGTTATATCGAACCGCCGATGTCCCAAGAGCAACTTGCGCGTGAATTGGACTATCAAAAATTCACCGCTCGCTATATGAATCGTAATGGTACGTATATGGACTTCTTAACTACCGGCCATCCTATCGATTTACATGATACGGACGATGTAGACACAGAAAGGGAAATGGTTCTATTTAAATATAAACCAAAACGATAAACCGAGAATAGAACACGAAAATTCTATTCGTAACAGACTGGAAAGAGAAAACGTTGAAGAACCGGATAAACGCATCGACTTCAACGACTACCTGGAATTTTTTAGAGAAACTTATCTCAACATCGCCAGTCAGCAGAACCTAGAGACTCGATATCCTCAAGGTATACATCATGACCCTATGGTAGAACTTTTAGGTCCACTACCTGTTATCCCGGATAGTTTTGAACAAATGGAAGAATATTGCAAAACTGGAGAACGATCACCCGCGTTTCCTCTACAGGACGTACGTCTTTGGTATTATTGTGACGAATGCCCTAGACCCAACCAACAAACTGAAAGACATAAACATCCGCGGAGACGTTGCACTAAACACAGCTTTACACGTTATACTTACGGGAGTTTCGAGCGAAACCTGTTCGACGTATCACCTACGATCGCTCGTCTTAAACGATCACTGAATAAACCCATGATCAGAGTTCCGGAATACTCGGTCAGGCCTCCTCATTCCCTAGTGAGACCTCAAACTCTTGATCCTAACAGTATCACTGATCCTCCCGAACTATATTCCCTGTTCAAAGACTTAGTGTTACCCGAACAATTAATCGGTGGTGCTCCGGTAGTGGGTTCGTTAGACATTCGCCCCTCCTACTTAGCCAGATTGGGACGCGGGCAGCTAATATCGCCATTTGATCCTTACAATCGTCCAGGATTAAACCCGATGCAACCCGCCACGGAAGTCGAGGAGAGCGTTATAAGAAATGCTTTAGACGCTATTCGACAGAAGATCGGAAAGGGAACACAAGATTGTTTAGAGAAACGTAAATTACGACAACAAGTCCAATCGGTGAAGGAGTTAGCCTTGCCACAGTTCGATAGAGAAATCCAAAACCTTGAGGAGGACATTGAGCTTGGACGCACGTATTCTCTACAAGAGTTTCTAGATGAACACTTACAGAGACAAGCGGAAGAAAATCTACTCGAGGAGAAACACACGAAAATGGACGAGAGAGAAGAAGCCGCTTTAGCCCAACCCGAAGCTCAAATCCTTAAGACAGATCTCTACTCTAAAACCGTCCGTCATCCCTCGATGATTCCACATTTCGGAGACAAACTCTTCGCGACGATACAACCTCAACTGGTTGATATCAGTACAGGATCGCAAAATCTTATCGCTGACACCCCTATGTTACAGCGTCCGCCAATCGAGGCCGCTCGTGTTGACGGTATACTCGTTGAACCTCCGGACAATCGAGCGGATCTTGTCCGTCGTATGGTACACGATGTCAACATACGCGCTAGACCTTTACAGAACTCGTTTTATGGGATTAAAGACCACCCTTATTACGTTAATCTGACTCAATATTATATGGTAAAACCAGAAGACCCGACGCATAATTTAAAGTTTCTACCACTAATAAATCCTCTAGACATTGTCGAACTCGAACAATTGCAGAAACATCTGGATCAGTTAGTAAAGGTAAACTCATTTAGAAAACCATATAACATTTCTCGAATCGAGAAGGATATAGAACCTCCTTATAATCTCGATGGATTTATTAAAACTCGATTAGTCCATTGGAATCTAGATGTATTATTTGAAGAAGAGAAAATACAAAGATATGGAAATGTGGAGACGTATACCACTCGGCACATGAAGTATAGTGATCTCCCTGACGCTAACCAATGCGCCACCTTGTGGCATCCAGTAGGGATGACCCTAGAGAACGCCACCAAGGAGTGGAATGAAACTCTTAATGTTATTGAGATGTATGGAGTTGTCACCTACGATAATGAAGGTAGCGTTCCGGTCAGAGAACTAGGAACTACGCGAATGATCCACATACGCGGATTAGCTGGTTCTACACACGTGTTTACTCGAGCGTGTTCCGACGTGATTGATTATTCCTTTGAAACTCTCACCGAAACACAAAAGAATCTCCGACATGGACAATTCGACCTCGCGCAGCGTTACGTCATTGACACCGAACGCAAACTGGCCATGGGTATCGATGGATCGATGTTACCCCAGCCCGTACTCGAGATGTTGTTCAACGAAAGAATCCTTAAAATCGGCTCAGCTGTTTATGGAGATCTCCAAAACGACTTTCGGAATATGGAGAACATTCCATACCCTTTCGTTGATACTCAGCTGATTGCTCCCTGGGCATAAGGTCGAGGTTTCTTCCGCACCAGGTATGCTAATACGTCTAGCAACATTACAAAGGTGCAACGAACTTCCATCGGACATCTTGCCTTTCAGGAATACGGATGGAATTTCAAAGTCGGAAATCCCATCAACTATCAACAAGTATACGGAGACCATTATTCTCGATTATACTTTGATGGACCATTGACCGCACCTGGCGCCGTGTATAGCTTCATGAGTGTTCCACTCCGTCCCTCCTTAGCTATCTACACGATCTTTGAAAACACCGCACTTTCCGGTTGGCTAGCCGATGTGTGCAGTTGTACTATATGCGCCCATCCATTAATACTTGGGACCAAACTCGCTAAGCTAGTTGAACATAATAAATTCATCCGCTTCGAATGTTTCCGGCGATTTTTAACCCTGTTCCGCAACGTGGATAGCCAATTTAAAGACCGCGCTTTGACCAAGCTCAGCCTAAGAAACTCAGCTGCAGAGAAGTTAGATAGCGCTGGATTTGCCATTTTCAAGGAGATTTGTATGTCGAACTTACACTCCTCTGTTATACAAAGACCTCGAATCCCCACAGGTTATTCTGTCGTGGAAATTCAGACAATAGGTCCACTTGAAGAGACAGACACGCCCACCTCAGCTATGCACTGGGAAGACGAACCAATATGCCTAGAATCTGAGGAGATTCAGCCTATCGCCCCCCGGAACAGCGACAACGATTACATCCTAGAATGGTATCAAGGTCCACAGTGTCTCACTGCGTACGATTATCGACATGCCAACTATGTTTCTCGGCAACGTTGTCGGTTATGCGCATCGAGAGACCATGTTACGCCCATGGACACAAACGTCCGCTGTTCCTATTTCCAAGAACAACCGACGATGGAAATTTATTGCGCATATTGCAGACTCAATAACTTGCATATTTTTGCGGTTTGCCCTCAATTTATGACTCAATGTCACCATTGTCAACTAAAGGGACACGCCAGTTTCGATTGCCCTTTTAATCACGATTTGGAAAGCGTAGATGAAATGATCACACTACGTTACATCAGAGCTTGGGAAGCGAACGCCGATTTACATTGTGATTCGCGCCATCGCTATTATCCCGGACGCGCTTACGAAGGAGTTTATGCGTTCCATCCTAATCTATTCGCTTCTGTCGAACAGAAATCACGCATATCGAGTTACGAACTACTGAAGCACGTCGGAGAATGTATTTCAACCAAATTCGTACGCAAATTTCTCAGGAGTGTTAATCCTAGCGACCTTCATTCCTATAACTTAATCAATTATATCCGTCAGGATCCGGACTATGGAGACTTATTTGTTAACTCACACCCCGAGTTACAGGAAGTATATCGACGGCCTTACGAATACCGAGCCCGCGAACGCGAGTTGGAAAGAACCATTAAACCCAGGAGGTTTCTGACTGCCTATGGTCCACCCACGGCTCTCGTTCAGACCACTCGTAAAGGACCCGTAAGAGCGGCTGTCCTAAAACGCGCTCTCAAGGCCGTTAGACCCCTCTCCCCCGACGTTGATGTCAATCAACCCGGCACTTCGACTGGCGGATACACCGACCATAATCCTACACCCTCTGATGCAATCACATTGCACCCTTCACCCAGGAGTTATAGCCCTCCTTGTAAAGTGGCTCGCCCCAAAGAGAAAAGGACTCTGGCCAGCTTTAAAAAACTGCGTAAACGCCGTCCGCGCAAGAAAGACTAACTGTTTAGAGTATTTACGTATATTAGAAACTGTGATTTTTGTATATTTATAGACTTGAATCCCATTTTCTGGGAGCGGTGTAAAAGCTTTTGCGGATATAATCAGTCCCCCTGCCCGCAAAGTACCGTTGTAGGTGTTTTAACGGACATAAAAGTCATTCTTCTATATGTGTGCTTTGGCGGACATGGTAAGGCACAAAACCCGCAATGCGTCAAATTCTCTAGCACAGTGTAGCCTTGATGATTCAGATTACGACATCTAACAGCTGGTTGCTGGCATGGAAACGGCCGTTGGACACATGGTTCTTTGTTTCAGCTTAACAGCCAATCAGAGCGATTTTTACTGTCGATGTGGAGATATTCTACAGATCGTGCTAGCAGGATTCAGTCTTATAGTTTTCTGTGTTATAGTTTTGTTGTTTCTATCTAGGCCAAGAACACCGGCTCTAGAGTCAATTCGTTTCAGACTTTAGAAGAAACATTAGTAGGCTTAGATTATAGAGCATATAACTGTTACCGGCCCAATTATCAGCGCAGTAGCGCAGCGGTACAATCTTATATTGTTATAATCTTAACCTACCGTCTTAATGCTTTTTACTGTTGTTATTGTTTCTATCTAGTTGGTTGAATATTATTATTTGGAGAACATCTATAAAGAACCCAAATTTCCCAATTTTCTTGATACACTACAGGTTAGAGAGACAGGTTACATATAGCGATTGCGACTTATATTATCGTGGTTTGTAGTGAGTTTAATGCTATTTGATAGGCACTACATGAGTCAATTGCTGTTCTCTTTATATATGATAAAATTCATTGACGGTCGGCAGATTAGTGTGCAGTATTGTGTGGTACCGGTAGTGTGCATGATTGTGGCTGCTAACTAAGCATTTCCTAAAGAATGCGCCTCATACGTGAATCATAAGCCTTACAGTCTTACAGTTGTGTTTAGTATAAGTCATATCTCTGTTTATCTAGATAGAGCGTCACGTCCTAAAGGAACTGTTAATAT
The DNA here is from genome assembly GCA_032718475.1 of Nemertoderma westbladi. Lineage (NCBI taxonomy): Eukaryota > Metazoa > Xenacoelomorpha > Nemertodermatida > Nemertodermatidae > Nemertoderma > Nemertoderma westbladi. Next base: position 11,822 of record JAUCBJ010002542.1, read on the forward strand.
TTCCCGAAAGTGAATAATACTCGTCAGAAATTATTTATTAACGATCAATCGAATAATACAGTAAGCTTACACTGCAATAATAAAATCTAAGCCCCATCCGAATCCAGTCTCCCGGGTATATCCAGCGGGTGAATGGACGCGCACTAGGCTGGCTTCGGCTAATGTTGTGTTTATTGGTATTAAATACTTGTCATTTACTAAAGTCTATTTATAAACCAAAAGACATATAAATTTTGGCAGGTTAAACTGCTAAAGGTCTTCAAAAGCGCGTACAGTGTCCCTGATTAATGTTTGTGTCCCTGATTAATGTTTGTGTCCCTGATTAATGTTTGTGTTCCTCATTAATGTTTGTGTCACTGATTTATGTTTGTGTCCCTGATTAATGTTTGTGTTCCTCATTAATGTTTGTGTCACTGATTTATGTTTGTGTCGCTGATTAATGTTTGTGTCCCTGATATATGTTTGTGTCCCTGATTAATATTTGTGTCCCTGATTTGTGTTTGTGTCGCTGATTAATGTTTGTGTCCCTGATTAATGTTTGTGTTCCACATTAATGTTTGTGTCACTGATTTATGTTTGTGTCCCTGATTTATGTTTGTGTCCCTGATTTATGTTTGTGTCCCTCATTAATGTTTGTGTTCCTGATTAATGTGTGTCCCCCATTAATGTTTATGTCCTTGAGTAATGTTTATGTTCCTCATTAATGTTTGTGTCCCTGATTAATGTTTATGTCACTGATTAATGTTTGTGTTCCACATTAATGTTTGTGTCACTGATTTATGTTTGTGTCCCTGATTAATGTTTGTGTTCCTCATTAATGTTTGTGTCACTGATTTATGTTTGTGTCGCTGATTAATGTTTGTGTCCCTGATATATGTTTGTGTCCCTGATTAATATTTGTGTCCCTGATTTGTGTTTGTGTCGCTGATTAATGTTTGTGTCCCTGATTAATGTTTGTGTTCCACATTAATGTTTGTGTCACTGATTTATGTTTGTGTCCCTGATTTATGTTTGTGTCCCTGATTTATGTTTGTGTCCCTCATTAATGTTTGTGTTCCTGATTAATGTGTGTCCCCCATTAATGTTTATGTCCTTGAGTAATGTTTATGTTCCTCATTAATGTTTGTGTCCCTGATTAATGTTTATGTCACTGATTAATGTTTGTGTCACTGATTAATGTTTGTGTCCCTGATTAATGTTTGTGTTCCACATTAATGTTTGTGTCACTGATTTATGTTTGTGTCCCTGATTTATGTTTGTGTCCCTCATTAATGTTTGTGTTCCTGACTAATGTTTGTGTTCCTGATTAATGTGTGTCCCCCATTAATGTTTATGTCCTTGAGTAATGTTTATGTTCCTCATTAATGTTTGTGTCCCTGATTAATGTTTATGTCACTGATTAATGTTTGTGTCACTGATTAATGTTTATGTCACTGATTAATGTTTGTGTCACTGATTAATGTTTGTGTCCCTGATTAATGTTTGTGTCCCTGATTAATGTTTGTGTCCCTGATTAATGTTTGTGTTCCTCATTAATGTTTGTGTCACTGATTTATGTTTGTGTCCATGATTAATGTTTGTGTTCCTCATTAATGTTTGTGTCACTGATTTATGTTTGTGTCGCTGATTAATGTTTGTGTCCCTGATTTATGTTTGTGTCCCTGATTAATATTTGTGTCCCTGATTTGTGTTTGTGTCGCTGATTAATGTTTGTGTCCCATATTTATGTTTGTGTCGCTGATTAATGTTTGTGTCCCTGATTTATGTTTGTGTCCCTGATTAATGTTTGTGTCCCTGATTTATGTTTGTGTCGCTGATTAATGTTTGTGTCCCTGATTTATGTTTGTGTCGCTGATTAATGTTTGTGTCCCTGATTAATGTTTGTGTCCCTGCTTAATGTTTGTGTCCCTGATTAATGTTTGTGTCCCTGATTTATTTTTGTGTCGCTGATTAATGTTTGTGGCCCTGATTTATGTTTGTGTCCCTGATTAATGTTTGTGTCCCTGATTTATGTTTGTGTCCCTGATTAATGTTTGTGTCCCTGATTAATGTTTGTGACCCTGACTAATGTTTGTGTCCCTGATTTATGTTTGTGTCCCTGATTAATGTTTGTGTCCCTGATTTATGTTTGTGTCGCTGATTAATGTGTGTGTCCCTGATTTATGTTTGTGTCCCTGATTAATGTTTGTGTCCCTGATTAATGTTTGTGACCCTGACTAATGTTTGTGTCCCTGATTTATGTTTGTGTCCCTGATTAATGTTTGTGTCCCTGATTTATGTTTGTGTCGCTGATTAATGTTTGTGTCCCTGATTAATGTTTGTGTCCCTGATTAATGTTTGTGACCCTGACTAATGTTTGTGTTCCTGATTAATTTTTATGTCACTGATTAATGTGTGTCCCTGATTAATGTTTGTGTCCCTGATTAATTATTGTAAACCTGATTAATGTGTGTCCCTGATTAATGTTTGTGTCCCTCATTAATGTTTGTGTTCCTGACTAATGTTTGTGTCCCTGACTAATGTTTGTGTTCCTGATTAATTTTTATGTCACTGATTAATGTGTGTCCCTGATTAATGTTTGTGTTCCTGATTAATGTTTGTGTCCCTGATTAATGTTTGTGTCCCTGATTAATGTTTGTGTCCCTGATTAATGTTTGTGTCCCTGATTAATGTTTGTGTTCCACATTAATGTTTGTGTCACTGATTAATGTTTGTGTCCCTGATTAATGTTTGTGTCCCTGATTAATGTTTGTGTCCCTGATTAATGTTTGTGTCCCTGATTAATGTTTGTGTCCCTGATTAATGTTTGTGTCCCTGATTAATGTTTGTGTTCCACATTAATGTTTGTGTCACTGATTTATGTTTGTGTCCCTGATTTATGTTTGTGTCCCTGATTTATGTTTGTGTCCCTCATTAATGTTTGTGTTCCTGACTAATGTTTGTGTTCCTGATTAATGTGTGTCCCCCATTAATGTTTATGTCCTTGAGTAATGTTTATGTTCCTCATTAATGTTTGTGTCCCTGATTAATGTTTATGTCACTGATTAATGTTTGTGTCACTGATTAATGTTTGTGTCCCTGATTAATGTTTGTGTCCCTGATTAATGTTTGTGTCCCTGATTAATGTTTGTGTTCCTCATTAATGTTTGTGTCACTGATTTATGTTTGTGTCCCTGATTAATGTTTGTGTTCCTCATTAATGTTTGTGTCACTGATTTATGTTTGTGTCGCTGATTAATGTTTGTGTCCCTGATTTATGTTTGTGTCCCTGATTAATATTTGTGTCCCTGATTTGTGTTTGTGTCGCTGATTAATGTTTGTGTCCCATATTTATGTTTGTGTCGCTGATTAATGTTTGTGTCCCTGATTTATGTTTGTGTCCCTGATTAATGTTTGTGTCCCTGATTTATGTTTGTGTCGCTGATTAATGTTTGTGTCCCTGATTTATGTTTGTGTCGCTGATTAATGTTTGTGTCCCTGATTAATGTTTGTGTCCCTGCTTAATGTTTGTGTCCCTGATTAATGTTTGTGTCCCTGATTTATGTTTGTGTCGCTGATTTATGTTTGTGGCCCTGATTTATGTTTGTGTCCCTGATTAATGTTTGTGTCCCTGATTTATGTTTGTGTCGCTGATTAATGTTTGTATCCCTGATTTATGTTTGTGTCGCTGATTAATGTTTGTGTCCCTGATTTATGTTTGTGTCCCTGATTAATGTTTGTGTCCCTGATTTATGTTTGTGTCGCTGATTAATGTTTGTGACCCTGACTAATGTTTGTGTCCCTGATTTATGTTTGTGTCCCTGATTAATGTTTGTGTCCCTGATTTATGTTTGTGTCGCTGATTAATGTTTGTGTCCCTGATTAATGTTTGTGTCCCTGATTAATGTTTGTGACCCTGACTAATGTTTGTGTCGCTGATTAATGTTTGTGACCCTGATTAATGTTTGTGTCCCTGATTTATGTTTGTGTCCCTGATTAATGTTTGTGTCGCTGATTAATGTTTGTGTCCCTGATTTATGTTTGTGTCGCTGATTAATGTTTGTGTCCCTGATTAATGTTTGTGTACCTGATTAATGTTTGTGTCCCTGATTAATGTTTGTGTCACTGATTAATGTTTGTGTCCCTGATTTATGTTTGTGTCGCTGATTAATGTTTGTATCCCTGATTTATGTTTGTGTCGCTGATTAATGTTTGTGTCCCTGATTTATGTTTGTGTCCCTGATTTATGTTTGTGTCGCTGATTAATGTTTGTGGCCCTGATTTATGTTTGTGTCCCTGATTAATGTTTGTGTCCCTGATTTATGTTTGTGTCGCTGATTAATGTTTGTGTCCCTGATTAATGTTTGTGTACCTGATTAATGTTTGTGTCACTAATTTATGTTTGTGTCCCTGATTAATGTTTGTGTCCCTGATTAATGTTTGTGACCCTGACTAATGTTTGTGTCCCTGATTTATGTTTGTGTCCCTGATTAATGTTTGTGTCCCTGATTTATGTTTGTGTCGCTGATTAATGTGTGTGTCCCTGATTTATGTTTGTGTCCCTGATTAATGTTTGTGTCCCTGATTAATGTTTGTGACCCTGACTAATGTTTGTGTCCCTGATTTATGTTTGTGTCCCTGATTAATGTTTGTGTCCCTGATTTATGTTTGTGTCGCTGATTGATGTTTGTGACCCTGACTAATGTTTGTGTCCCTGATTTATGTTTGTGTCCCTGATTAATGTTTGTGTCCCTGATTTATGTTTGTGTCGCTGATTAATGTTTGTGTCCCTGATTAATGTTTGTGTCCCTGATTAATGTTTGTGACCCTGACTAATGTTTGTGTCGCTGATTAATGTTTGTGACCCTGATTAATGTTTGTGTCCCTGATTTATGTTTGTGTCCCTGATTAATGTTTGTGTCGCTGATTAATGTTTGTGTCCCTGATTTATGTTTGTGTCGCTGATTAATGTTTGTGTCCCTGATTAATGTTTGTGTACCTGATTAATGTTTGTGTCCCTGATTAATGTTTGTGTCACTGATTAATGTTTGTGTCCCTGATTTATGTTTGTGTCGCTGATTAATGTTTGTATCCCTGATTTATGTTTGTGTCGCTGATTAATGTTTGTGTCCCTGATTTATGTTTGTGTCCCTGATTAATGTTTGTGTCCCTGATTTATGTTTGTGTCGCTGATTAATGTTTGTGTCCCTGATTAATGTTTGTGTACCTGATTAATGTTTGTGTCACTGATTTATGTTTGTGTCCCTGATTAATGTTTGTGTCCCTGATTTATGTTTCTATCCCTGATTAATGTTTGTGTCCCTGATTAATGTTTATGTCACTGATTAATGTTTGTGTCACTGATTAATGTTTATGTCACTGATTAATGTTTGTGTCGCTGATTAATGTTTGTGTCCCTGATTAATGTTTGTGTCCATGATTAATGTTTGTGTCCCTGATTAATGTTTGTGTACCTGATTAATGTTTGTGTCCCTGATTAATGTTTATGTCACTGATTAATGTTTGTGTCACTGATTAATGTTTGTGTCACTGATTAATGTTTGTGTCCCTGATTAATATTTGTGTCCCTGATTTATGTTTGTGTCGCTGATTAATGTTTGTGTTCCTGATTAATGTTTGTGTCCCTGATTAATGTTTGTGTTCCACATTAATGTTTGTGTCCCTGATTAATATTTGTGTCCCTGATTTATGTTTGTGTCGCTGATTAATGTTTGTCTCCCATGTTTATGTTTGAGTCCCTTATTGATCGGTGTCCCTGATTAATGTTTGTGTCCATCCCCAATGATTAAAATTTGTTATTAGTGCTTCCACAAATACAATCATTGAATATAATCCTATAACAGTTTACAATGAACACAAACAACCTAAATAAAGTTTGATCATTGTTTTATTTGATTTCGTACTATTTCCTTAGAATCACTTCAAGTGTACTGGTAACAATGATCACAAGCCTATGGCGCAGTAGCAGTAAAGAATGCGCTACTCCAATCAACTTGCCCATCTGCTCCGAGAGGATTATTCTCCCAATTAGTATCACAGGCTCCATCGCAGCATTGCAACTGGCAGGCCACCTGGGGATCTTCTAACATACTCTTTAAAGCATTTGCAGCACTCGCCATAGCGTTTGCAACCTCTGTATCATCATCTTCACCAGCACATTCAGCCTCAGATATTGATTTACACTGACCGTTCAACACATCTGTCACACACATAACAAACCCCACATTCATGAGTATGTTGGCATCTACTTCCTTCATCTTCCCCCCTACTAGAGTCGACATTGTCATGCACTTCGCGCAATCTTCTGCAGTTACCTTCGGTACTGCATCAAAAAGCAATTTAACCGCCTCATCTTGAATTTGGGAATTGTCAGATTTTATTACAAAAGTTAAACCTTCTTCACAAGTTGCGCCTTCACAAACTGAGTTAACGAAAATATCACAAAGACATACCACGATTAATAACTTGAGGTTATCCATTCTTGTAAGGTGTTGTGTGGAATATTTAATTCTTTATACAGTAAATTATTTTTGTTATTAGATTAAATAGGGTTAAATACAATATTATTTGGAACCTATTATCTTTGATAAATACTACAGTGATTAAAAATATACGACAATATACTACTACTACTACGATCGGCATGCTGCATTGCAGCTGCATTATATATATATTTATTACATTAAGAATGCTGTGTCGGCCTATCGACAAAATTGCGCCCCACAACTCCCTATCACCCATGACATTTGATAGATCATCCGCATCTTCAAGGCTAGTGTCCTTTAAGATGCGTCTCAAGAAAATCATGGGCTGTCCTCCATGCTTACTCACTCCATGAGGCCGCCAAAGCACAAGATTATGCATTGCCTGGTCCTCACGGCGAACGCATTGTCTGCAAAGCGGAGGAGGCTTTGTTCTAGTGCCATGCTCGGGCGAACCAATGAGACACATCCAATGCTATATACTGTAGTGTGTGGTTGGCGATGTGTACATTGTACTTGACACAGTGAACCCGGTGTAGCATTTTTGTGAATGTGCCATCCAGAGATTTGGTGTCCTCAGCAGTTAGAGCCCATCATGGACTCACACAGAGGAGTACTGGAACTACTGTGAAAACTGCTCTAAATAATCGGACCTTAAGTTTCGAGGAAAGCCCATTCAAGGCTCCCCATGCCTTTCCCTTACGTATTCGAAGGTCCTCATCTGGTTTCCGGATCCATGATCCCAGGTAACAGAAATCGTCCACATGCGCAACCATTCCAACCTTGGAGCTTATGCTCATCCGGTCAGAGACTTGCTGAGGACTTTCAAAGTTAACAGTCAAAATTTGGGTCTTTTTGGAGTTAACAAAAAGACCAACACTATAAGCATCCTGTTCTAATGACCTGAGGAGCTGGTGGCTCCCTCTAGTGATTCTGAGAGTACTCCTAAGTCATCAGCAAAGTCTAGATCAGTTAAGCACTTGGCTGGGTTTCCTCAATTTCAGGAGCCAGTAGGTGGGAGTTACCATCACCCCAACATCATTATGATGATCTATGGACATGCGTAGAACATAGTCAACCACAACCACAATTATGAATAAGAATGGTACAAATGTGTCTCCCTAGAGGACTGCCCTTAACACTTCAAATGGTTCTGTGTCACCGTCAACAGTAGACACAAATGTCGTCGAACCATCGTATACTGATCTGTTGCTGTAATAATTTCATCAAGAATCCCATATAATAAAAGTATGGTGAACATACGTGGCGTGAGACTGAATCAAAGTCCTTGAAGAAGTCAACAAGGATAGCCAGACAGCCAGATGCCTGTCTTTCTTTTTTGATAACTCTTCAATTATGCGTAATTCTTAAGTGAAAAAATGGGCTCCATGGTCACACGACTACGACCTTTTACGGAACCAATTCTGATTTCTACGTAGCAGTCTCTCAATGGGTTAATAACTCATTTATGAACTACTGTATGACGTGTCACGTCACACAGATTATTCTGAGTCATTACGGTTATGTCCAACTCCGCCGATTCTCCGCTCCACATCATTTGTATTGCATTTATAAAACATAATTTTACAGTATAAATCATCAGGCTCTAAACAAAATTTTCTATGACTGTATGAGCAGTGAGCGCAGTCAGTGAGCTTGATACACTTATATACCGGTAGGTACTGTAATATTATTCACAATTCGTTTACTTTTTATCTTTGATTGATTACCTCTTTCTGTCAGACTGCTGTTCACTTCTTATCTGCTTATCTGCCTATGTACAGTACAAATGTACTCGTACTGTAATTCGTCATTCAATAATAATGAATACTGTACTGTATGCATTGTATACCGGTCTGCCGGTACGATAGATACAGCGATAGACATATAGACGATGACGATCCATGTTGTAAACTGTTGTAGCTGTTACATAGCCTACATACCTGCATGCATACAGCAGTACAGTCAGACAGTACAGCAGCAGATTGCTAGATTGATATTGTTATGATTGATGAATATTCAGATATTATTATTTGAAATTGTTCCGAGATTGCTTTATTATTATTCAGTTATTATCAGATTATTATTAATAATTATTATTATTAGTCCAGTAGGCCTACTGGCCTAGGCTGTTTGTGTTAGTAGGCCCTATTCAGCTATTACCTGATTACTGTATTAATACTGTACTGCTGTAGGCTGGTAGGCCTAATATATTACAGCAGTCAGGCAGTACAGGGTGAGGAAGCTAAACTTCAGAACTTATATCTTACATCAGCATACTCATACTGCAGTACTGCTGTCAGCTGTACTGGCATAATATTCAGATACACCGGTTGCCGGTATTACAGTATTAAGTTTAGTAGGCCTATGTCAGTATGTAGTAGGCCCACCGCCACCCACTGACCCACCATTCTGTTCTGCTATTACTGTATTAGGTCCTACTGACAGACTGAAATATCAGCATTAGCAGGTGATTTCAGTTAGCAGATTAGGCTGTTAGGAGGGTCCCCTATCTGCCTATCTATTTGACACTAGTGTCTACAGGCTGACAGGTCTAGGCGGCTAGGCCTATATATCTGTATATACACTGATAGCTACTGACATACAGGTACGTTACATATACAATACAGCAATACTACTGCAATAATAGAGAAAACCCATAAATGGATTTTTTGTTAATTTATTGATTTCTATATTTTTGACAAATACACAGACAGACTGACAGTGACAGACCAAGAGACATGGAGAGAGAGATAGACAGTTTAGATTTCGTCAAATCAGAAAAGTTACATATTACAGTATTAATACAAATTTAATAGGCAGATAGCAGATAGGCCTACTATTAATACAAATTCTAAATAGTCTGATAGCAGGATAGTTCTGTAGTTTGTGCACTTTCTTAAATTTTAGCGGACAGACAGACATAATAACAGACTGACTGACTGACAGGTAGACAAAAGTGAAAACCGACATCGTAAGTGAAATCATCGGCAAGTAATGAGTAAAACACCCCTTACTGCCTTACCAAAAAAATTGGGTGGTGTGGTTTATTTATTTAGTTATATTTCTTGACAGACCGATATGTTAACATTGGGCCCATTTTTTTTTATTTTGTTCACAAAGAAACCCTTTTCCGGGGGGAACTCCCCCCAGAACAATAAACAATAGTCTTGCAAAATGATTTAGAAATAGAAATAACACAAATAAGTGATATATTCTATATTCTATATACAGATATATATACCGGTACTCCTGGTAGGCCTATTTGGTCTGGCCTAATGCTTTTCAATGTAAAATTTGGAAGCCTATAGGAGCGGACCAACTTTCCGTAGTATATTATACTCCTGGTATTTGGTCCCGTCTTAAGTAATCAATTATACTGAATGTACTGCAGTACTGTACGTCTTCATTAATTGATTTCATTCAGTTGGTGTGTTGTGGTAATCAGATGTCGTATTGGCAGATTGGAAGAACAAACAGCTGGCCTTGAAGTAGGATAAGTCTGGCAATACTGGAATAGCAAGTGATGTTCAGTATCAGTACTATACTATTAATATTTAGCTGGATCAAATTATTAATTACAGGTCCTGACCTGAGGGACCTGACATGAATATGTGGCCGAGATTAATGACAGTGGTAGTGGTACAGTACAGCAGTAAGTGTACAGTAAGCAGCAAGCAGGTAGTCTTAACTTTAAGGTTTTAACATTGCCACCCCCCGAAATAGTATTTGGTCCGCAGACCAAGTACCAGTATATGGCCGTTTATTGACTTTGCTGCTTTGATTAGATTTGTTAATTTTGAGTCTGCACCCCCCCCCCCCCCCCCCCCCCCTTCTGGCTCTGACCTCTCCGCTTGTGAAATTCTGGCTACGCCACTGGTCTGACGGGTACTGTCTGTCGACCTGATCTATAGGCCTAGTGTTGATTTTTTTTAAAAATAGTTTGATCAGTTTGAATAGCCTAAAGCAGTGAAGCCTACAACCAGACAACAAGGCTGCAAGAAAGACTGCACAATTGAATTGACATATCTCATTTTCGATTTCTGGACACTACAACGCCCCGAACCGAACGAACAATTGGCATCAATCGATTCTCAATAGCCAACACTGCAATTACAATATACCGTGGCACTTTCTGCCTATAGGCATATGCGTTACATGTATAAAAAAATACATTCAATTTAAAACAAAAGGTGAAACAGATTCCGAATTTGCTTCTTTGTTCTTCTCATTTCGCATACGGCTGTCAGGCTGTACGCGTACGGTTTTAAGCCCATTTATTATTATCTTCCGGTACCGGAACCCAATTTAAACTTCCGCCTGCGGCCGCCGCTACGCGACAAACATGTCGACCGCCGAATTCGGAAACCCGCTGAGAAAGTTTAAACTCGTTTTCCTCGGGGAACAGAGTGTCGGTAAAACCTCACTGATAACCCGGTTTATGTACGACAGTTTCGACAACACGTACCAAGCCACAATCGGGATCGACTTCCTTTCTAAAACAATGTATCTGGAGGATCGAACGGTGCGACTACAGTTGTGGGACACGGCGGGACAGGAGCGATTCCGCTCCCTAATCCCGTCGTATATACGGGACAGCAGTGCGGCGGTAGTCGTTTATGACGTCACAAACACAACGTCATTCCAACAAACTTCCAAATGGATCGACGACGTGCGAACTGAACGCGGAAGTGACGTCATAATAATGCTAGTCGGCAATAAAACGGACTTGTCGGATAAACGGCAGGTAACTATAGAGGAAGGCGAGCGCAAGTCCAACGAACTCGGGGTTATGTTTATCGAGACGAGCGCGAAGGCCGGCTACAATGTGAAACAGTTGTTCCGTAGGGTGGCTGCCGCGCTGCCCGGTATGGAGCCGAGCGACCAGAAGAAAGAGGACCTAATAGAGGTGAAACTCAAAGATACTCGGGCTGAGAACGTAGATGAACAGAGCGGTGGTTGCGCTTGTTAATCTATATTATAGTCGGTTTATATTTAATTTTTAGTGGAAGAGTATTATTTATTTATTTATGGAGCGGGTAATTTATTATATGCGGCGCCCGTGAAAAATTAGACTTATCGATATCTAAGTTATTTTAATATAATAATATATTGAGGAAGGTGGCCAGTTATCTTTATATATAATTGTAAGAACCTAATAGAATGCTGTTAATATTTAATAATTAATATTGATACTCTTCCACTAGCTACTTAGATAGCTCGCTAATTAAATAAACGTTTTGTCCTCAATAAATCCGACGAAGAAACGCAACCCATGCGAACGTGTTCGACCCTCACTCACTTTCCTATAATATATATTAATTCCCTTTTTTTATGGTTGTGTTTTTTCTTGGTGTAATTTATTGTATTACAGTTCAGTGGAGGAGTATAAATTTGGAATTGTTTAATAAGTTAATTTTAATTTACTTTCATATGTTCCATTTATGAAATTATCATCCATGTCCGTATATTTGAAAGCCTCTATTTTCGCAACAATTCCTTGTAATACTAATTGAACCCACAATCAGTATGTTGGCTCAGCAATTTGTTGATTCAGTTTTGAATCAGTCTTATAAATTCCGTTGACGAGAAATGTCGATGCGTCGACGCACAAGTAGTTTGTTATCGATAAATAACGAATTTGCTTTGGGGTGGGGTGGGTAGCACCCCCCCCCCCCCCCTATTTTGCAAATTTTCAAAAAACCTTTTTTTATCCTATCTGGAGCCGAATTTAATTGAGAGTTCAAATCTGCAAGCTGTTTTCTCATATCTTTTCTCAAACTCAAGTTATTACCCAAAACGTAAAAGCTAGTCTGATTTTTGCCTTCGAGCAGCACTATATTTTACAATTGTTTTCATAAAAAAGTCTCTCACGGTACAGACAGATTAGTGTTTAAACCGTTTGGACCGTAAAACGTTTGAAGCGGGATCCCGAAGTATAAATAGTGAAGTAAATTTGTTGAATATTTGATAAATAGATGCAACAGAACGGTGGAGTGATAATCCCGGAAAACCTGAAAAGTCAGATCCCATTAAAACACTAGTACAGATATGAAAAAAATTGCTAACAAGTTGTTTTACAAGTTATATATTTAGGAAGCATGAATAATTTCGTTGAATTTCAATCATTGTTGACAAAATTATTGTTGAGCAAAAAAATATGGTATTATCTAAAATAGCGGGAAGGTTTGTATTGTTCCTTAAACTTTAAACACCCATATCTCAGAATGACGTTTTTTCATTAAAAAATATTGTCATTCCTTAATTGATAACCCTTAATAAATAAAAGCGCCCTTCCCTTAATTGGTAATTCAACATTGAGACGAGATATTAATTCGCCGAGATGGGATTTGCGTGTAGCGAGGTAATTTTTGTGGGTTTTTGATGTCGACAAATCTAATGGGCTGGCTGAAATACCATCGTTTAGTGGAGAATCTGTGTTAATAAGCTTCAGAATGTAACAGCCAAACGATAGTAAAACTTAGTAAATTATTATACAAATTTAATTTGCTGAAACTAAATGGGTAACTATGTAGTAGTGCGTAATTCAGTCAATCAATAGTCATTAGAGTAAAGTTTGGTATCAAAAAATTTGGGTATGATCTCATCAATAATTACATTGTTGCTATGTAAAATCCATGTTGCTACTAGGAAAGAAACATGAAATTAAAGTGTGGGGCGAGCCACGAAAGTAAGCGAGCTTAGCATACCGATACCACTAACTCAATCGATGTGTCTGTCGTTCTGTTGTGTCCAATTTTAAACGTCAATAACTCAGCCAAATCTTATCGAAATCTATCCAAACTTAGCACACGTGTAGTCTGGCCAAAGTTTAGAAATTTTCCAAGTTGAATTTGCGTGTGGCCTTCGAGAAGCAGTTATAAAGAAGCAGAATATCAGTTAATTAATTAAATTAAAATTAAAGAAGTTGGTTAGGGTAAAAACAGCATTTTCAACATGAATTTTAATGGAAATAAATTTATTTATAGTATAAGATATGAATAATATACTTAAACATTATACAGCTGTAATCCCCATACCACATTCCATTATAGTTTTTAATTAGTTCGAGTTCCCCGTCAGTTGTCGCTCTACACTAGCTCCCTTATTTCAATAGGAAATATAGGCTATCTTTTTGGAGTTATTTTCTGAGTATTTGGAGTCTTTTTGGAGTTATTATAGTTGTTTTCTCATTTAATCACCAGGGCAGAAATATAACTCTAAAAAGATAGCCTATATTTCCTATTTACGATGAATGCCCTAAAATCGGCTTGCCGCGGACTGAATGTTTTCCCTTATTTCAAGACATCCTTGCTATTGCCTAGCCTAACTGGGATATATACAGTCCAACTACCAGCTCACCACTACTCATTAGGCAGCAATGTAATGAGCCAGACTACAGCAATGTAATGAGCCAGACTAATAAGAGAGCTTAACCTTGCTTATTGTGTTTGGCTGAGTATTTAACACGTTAGCTGCGGATTGAGCACCGGTGCACAATTCGTGTTTTAACTTTACTGCGGCAGGTTTTACTCCCTGACAACTTCTTACTGCGGATTGAGCACCGGTGAACATGACCTGTACAACCCTGTAGTCCGGACCTATTTTGGCTTGACTAACCCTTAGTGCGGAGGCTATAAGTTGAGCACCGGTGCTCAAATACATCAGCTGTTGTCATATTCGGTATCTGTGACCTTTGTATGACTCATATATATATTTTTTTTTGGGTTTGTGCACCGGTGCACAATCCGCACTACACAAGTGCCAGTGCGGATTGAGCGCCGGTGCTCAATATTTTCACTTATATAAATATGGCGGGATTTTTAAAAATGCTCTACTGTAGCATTAGCATTTCTGCTATTAGGCCTATTTGATTTAGTTTACTCATTATTAGTTCAGCAATAACTGTCTTGTTTACTTTTCATGTATTAATTTATATTACATGATCAAATGTGCTGTAACAATAACAATGTTATTTGATATTGTTTTACTTTATAAATGTTTTAAACCCAAAATAATTTATGGTGGTTGGGGGGGGGGGGGGGGGTGGGGGGGTCGTTAAACTGCAAACATTATCTACTATGGGGTTACCCCCTGAGATTTCGAAAGTGGCCAAAAGTAATAGTGATGTTTAATAAGTTTACTAATGTGATGGGATAATTATTGGTACAGTTTTGGAAATTGTTAACCCTGTAAGAGTAAAATCATAAAAATATATAAAATTTCGATGAAATTCAAACCACTATCTCTGGCCTGGAAGGAGCTATTGAGATGCGGTTTTTTCTATGGTGGTTCTCCATTGTCTTATAAATACAATGATTGTGAATTTGAGCACCGGTGCCCAAAGGAATTCCCACAAAATGTAATTAACAAAAAGTAATTTGTTGAGCACCGGCGCACAATCTGCAGTTGAGGAACTGCACAGGAATGTTCACCGGTGCACAATCCGCACTAACTAAACGCCAAGCTTCAAATCTTGCCGCAGTCATGGAACAGCAGATCCGGTGCACAATCCGCAGTAACAAAGAACCAGTGGTTTCGGAGCCGCTGCTAACGTGTTAATCGTGATTCTTTAGAATAATTAGCTAAATAATTTCGTTGAGGCGTTGACATGATAAATTAATATCTCATTATCAATCAATACTATCAGCATCTTTAATTATTTTTGTTATAAATTTGTGCCGTTTGTTTATTTGAGAATCACTTCCAGTTGTATTTTGTGTTATATTAAAAATAAATATAACATATTATTTTTAAAAAACAAATTTCCTGATAATACCTGCCCTTCATCAATCCTGTGTCCGCCTTTGGGTTGGGGTGGTGCAGATTAAGAGGGAGGTTGAAGGGATGGGGGGGGGGGGGTCTTTATTCCCCTCTCTTTAATCTACTGGTGTTTGTTTAAATTTCTTAAATACCGAGTTTGTGATACAGTAGAATCGCTCAATGTTAATCTGTATCTCATAACTAAACCTCGTGCTGCGCGAAGGCCTCACGAACGTGTCAATATAGTCAACATTTTTGGAGTAGGGGAACGTCGCTATACGCGCGGTAAATAAAATATCTCAAGTATAGTGAAAATATTGTTCTACATTATTTACCATGGAATAAATAATTATTATTACTTTAATTTTATATATTTGTAGCTCTATTTCATTATTTTATCTCACACTATTAATATCCCATTATCTGTCTTATCATTCTCGGCATTTAAAAATTTGCTAACACATTTCAGTATACAATGAAGAATCTTTTATATTCATCAATCGCAAATCACAACTAATTTTATCAGTACTGTATTAGGATAACTACATATTATATTAGGTACTCCATCTCGTCCTTGCCTTGTTTAAAATCTAATTTAATAAGCTATTAAACGATAATATAAATAATACTTACGACACCGGTAATAATTTTATTAATTAATTTCATTGCAAAATTAACATAGAAACCAATGTTGGACTGACAGTCAGTAATTATAAATCATATTCCTAATTTTAATATAGATTTAAATATGAATAATATTACATTAAGTTAATTCACTACTTATTAGGCCTACTAATGTAGCACAATCATTTGTGTAATATTTAATTAAACATTATTAGTAGTATCATAAGCAGCCCCAATGTAGCTATAAATTGAGCTACTTTTGTGACCATTCTAGAGATTCTACAGTTTGTTTCTTACGGTAATTTAGTTTTAATTGCACCACTTCTCGTCGCTGTTGTCATAGCAATCGCGTATACCGTCGCATCTCCAGCCAATCGGAATACACCTCGAGCGGTCCGAACACGAAACCTCGGCGCTCGGCAGACAGACTACTGGTGTGGCGCAACCGAGTTCGTCTTCACCGCCGGCACAGTCTGGCACAGAGTTACAACGGCGGTCGTAGGTGAGGCACTTAATCTCGCTCGCACATGGGTAGTAGGTTGTCAGACACTTAGTTGGGCATCCGACTTCGTCTGACTCGTCGCCGCAATCTGCCGTACCATCACAAACCCACGACTCTATAATACAAGCGGAGCCGTCCAAACAACCCTTGTAACCAGGGTTACAGTGCAGCGTCGGAGTGGGTGACACTGCCACATTGTCGTCAATGTCACAACCAACTTCGTCGCTTGCATCCTTGCAGTCAATGAACTTATTGCAACGGCCTGATATATGAACACATTGAGGCAACATTTGACATTGAAATTGGTAAGTAGTGCATTTAACAAACAGTGGGCGAGTTGCTGGTGTATTGTGGTGGTTTGTGTAAGTTGTAGTTGGAATTGTAGTAATGGGCATTGTCGTTGGTGTTGTTACTTGTAGATTTGTTGTTGACATGACTTCTAGTGTTGTCGAATATTGCTGAGGAGTTGTGGTTTCATCTGTAGTGCTTGGACACTCAAGTTCGTCCTCACTGTCTTCACAATCGAACATTCCATCACATATCCAACCTAGTGGTATGCATTTCCCGCTGCTGCATCGGAACTCACCATCGTAGCAAACTACATCATCGCAGTTGCTTTCATCGGTACCGCTGGCACAATCTGAATAACCATCGCAGCGCCATGCACGAGGTATGCAATCTGATATGTCCAATGAACCATTGATGCATTGGATAGCATCATTAGGACAAATAGTTGCTGCTGTGTTAGGTGTTTCTGCTGGGGTAGTGCTACTAATTAATGTAAATGTTTTATTACAGTTGATCTCATCGGACATGTCACTGCAGTCATCATCACCGTCGCATACCCAGTCAAGAGGGATGCATTTCCTCAAATTATGACAGGTGAACTCAGTTTCGGTGTTACATTCCACGTCTGGACATTCCTTTTCATCTGACGCATCCGAACAGTCGTCATCTCCGTCGCAAACCCAAAGCGCATGGATACAGTTTCCACTTAAGCAACTGAATTCAGTTTCATTGTTACACAGGCCCTCGGGACAATCATGTTCATCTGAAGCATCTAAACAGTCAAAATCTCCATCACAAATCCATAATTCGGGAACACAGTTTCCATTTCCGCATTGGTGTTCCCCTAAATTGCACTCACTTGAAGTACAATTATTCTCATCGCTGCCATCAACGCAATCCTGAAATGAATCACAAACCCATGCTATAGGGATGCAGAGTGAAGACTGGACACACTCAAAATATTCCTCATCGCAACCATTATTGGGTGAGGGATTACTATCTTCGCAACCATATTCATCTGCCCCTTCAATGCAGTCACTCATCCCATCACATTTCCACTCTATAGGAATGCAAAGGAACCCGTCCCCGCAACTAAACTGTGTTGAGTTGTTGCATTCAATAGTAGGTGGACAAAGAGTCTCATCTGATGAATCGTGACAGTCGCTCACTCCATCACAGATTCCATTAGAGGGTACACATAGAACCTCGCCATCATTAACGCAAATTAAACCATCATCACAAGGTAGCAGACACTCCACTGCGGCTCCAATAAGCACACCAGCGGCTGACACCCTCGAAACACATTCACATTCTTGCTCCCCATAAGGAACTATCATTCCAATGCTTAAGATATGATTCTCAAATAAACAGGTGTAATCTTCACATACCGGGCAACATTCTCCAGTGTGATATACTATATTTCCACATGTTGGATCTATGTCGCATTCAAACTCACATGATGAACCTGATCTCTCAATTTCAATATAAACATCGCGCAAAATATCTTTAAGAATCTCTTCGTAATCCCGAATTACATTCGCGGTGTATTTCAACAGACGCAAAAGGTTATAAGAGTCAGTAATCTCCATCATATCGTGTTCACGAAAGACTCCAAATATATTCTTCAACGCAATTCCGGTTGTTTTTCTGTTCTCAATTTTGCTATCATACACATTCTGAACATCATCATCGGAAGTACTCGGAATATTTTTGCATCCAAACATCATCACTGCCAACTCCTCATTCAACTCATGTATTTCTTCGATAATGCTCTTTAGTTCCTGGTTGATAAAGTCAACCCTTATTTGTACAATATAGAGGGAATTTGAAAAATTATCTATTGTGCTATCTTCAGTAATAATGGCGATTTTTGTGAACAATTCCTGTGTTGCGGTTATTAAGATATTTACATCAATTTCGTTCTGCTGTTTTGGCCGCAACGAAATACCATACAATGATAAAAAACTATCAAATAATTCTAAATTATCCTTTAAAGTTAGTAATTGCTGAAAGAAATATGCGTATCGATTTATACTGTTGTGGTTGTCATTTTGCTTTCCACTAAAACTGCCTAAAGTGTTGCTGCGATCCATATCAGCCATGATTTCCTTAATATCTTCATATACGTTTCTGACATGTATATTGGATGCCTCCAGATTCCCACTTATAGCTCTCATTCGTGTCTCCAGCTTATAAACTGCATCAGAAAATTCTATCTGCGAATCTCCGCAATTTTTGCAAAGTGCCTCATCACTATCATCTCGGCAATCGGTAACCCCATTGCAAATGTTTTCAAAGTCAATGCAATCTCCATTAACGCACTGACCTTGAGGACATTGCTGTAGGCAGTCGATTTCATCCTCACCACCTTCACAATTGTAAAACCCATCGCAAATAGCAAATTCATTGACGCATTTCCCATCGGTGCAAGTAAAATCGGTGGAGGTACAATTGCAATCGATTTCATCTGAATTATCAGAACACTGCGAGATTTTATCACACTTCTTATGCAAGTTTATACACTCCCCACTCCTGCAAGTGAACTGTGTAGTTGCGCATTTATTATCAGTACACGCGAACTCATCTTGCCCTGACGGGCAATCCTTAACAAAGTCGCACCAGTGACTGGCTGGGATACACGGGCCATGAATAACATCACAAGGTACTTCTTCGTATTGGCACTCTACGCAAAATAACTCGTCCTCCCCACCCGAACAATTTTCTATTCCATCACACCTTGCGGAATCTTGATAGCAATGCCCGTTGTTACATGCCCGGGCGCCCTCGGCACACAACCCATTGCAATTTAGTTCATCGTCAGCTTCTCTATCCGCATTAGATAAACAATCGACTAAGCCGTTGCACCTAAATATATTATCGATACAGCTCCCATTGCCGCATTGGAATTTGAATGGACCGCATGCAATACCAGTGCAATTCGCTTCATCACTGGCATCAACACAATCAGCAAATATGTTGCATCGTTTGGCAATAGGTAGACACTTACCATCAGAAACGCAGTTAAATTCCAAAACAGCATCACAATGTTCGTGAGCTGCATTCAAATGAACATTTGTTGATTGGATTAACAACGATGTTGATGTAAAGGAAGTTTCATGCACTGCCTCGTGAACCTCATTGGCCACATGCGGAGTTGGAGAGTTGCTAATTTTAATAACCGGTATCGTTACCTGAGAGGTCATGTTGTAATTCACAGGGGAGGTAGTCACAGGCGGTGTTGTTGACGTAGCTTTGATATCAGGATTTATTGCTACTATTGGAATGCCGTTACTCACAGACGAGGTAATCACTGATGGTGTCGATGAGTTTTCGACTGGATATTGTGACCCAAATGTTGTCGCATTTGATTGCTTGTTGGATATTTTAGTTCTATTTCCATCAGAGGTCTGAAAAATAATGTAATTTTTCTCTATTATTAATAATGTAATTATAATTAATTATCTTTAACCGAAAATTAATGGAAACATTATCACTATTTACTCAAACATAATAATTTTAATAATATTATTAGAACACACAACACAGTAACACAAATTCAGTTTTGTAAAGTGCCCTTACGGGTATTAGTGATATATTTTTTTTAGTAACTCGAACGTAATTATCTAGGTTTACTTTCATACTTTTTATTATTTTATATTTCATTTATGTTCCATTAAGCCATAATATTAATATAATTATTATATTAATCAATATAACGAAATATATTTTATTTTTAAATAGTTTCTTATCTGTTTCCCATCTGAAGTTTGGGGGTTCAGCTGGTGTGGTACAACGCCCTCATCTTGCCCTATCTATTGTAACAAGAAGAATAAAGTTCGACGTACTATATTATTTCTCTAAAAGCGAACACTTGTTTGCTGTATTATTTCCCTGAAAGGTGATTTTTATGGTTTTGTGAAATACATTAAGTTCCAGTTGATTGTCAATCAACGTGCAAAATCTCAGGCTTTTAGATTATTTTTATAGATACAGAACATATTGTTAGTGACAAGTGACGAAAGATATCAGTCAACGATTGTATAATTGAATGATTGTGCATTTACCAAATTTTCCGACACGGCTAATTCATTTAGTGAATACATTTACTGACTACAGACGCTAAAGTCGAAAGTCGCGCGTATGTTCATCGTTTGAGGGAACTACACCCCAGGACCCATCAACTTCACTTATACGTACTGTAAATGATAGACCCACTTCGTCTCTAGGGAAAACGAAGCAAAATAACAACTGATTACACCAAAAAATAAAACTGTAACAACACTTATTCTATTGACATTAGTTTATTGTTTTAGTTAGAATAACGTGGCATCGGTTATGTTACCGTTATGTTACCGGTACAGTATATGGTTGATAGCCGATATTGATGACGGTGAAACAATGTTACCGGTCTGCACTAAAACTGGGTAACTAGCTAACTGAATCACAAACCGGTAACGGGGGGTAATATATGATTGATATACCAATATTGCTTCACCTCCTACGCTACTTTGGCCTGTTACCTAATGGATGCTCTCCTGTGCCCTATCACGTGCTTTCCTCCCCCCTATTCGCTAATTACCTACTTCTCACCCTTGCACTCTCTGGGAGTGTTTCCCCTCTGCTGCTAGCCTCTACTAGCTGTGTCCTCCGAGGTGGTTTGACCTCTAACCTTCCTTTGTGTGTGGCTTCGGGGCTTGTGTTGCCCCCCCCCCCCAAATGCTGGTTGTGATACGAGATTAATATTGCTAATCTCGTATCTCCAACATATTGCTGAAAATGCCACTATCCCATTTGCTGGAGGGTAATGAAGTGGAATTGAATCCGCTTACACTCCCCCCCATGCTATCTTCCCGGTGAGAAGATAGCATCAACCTCAAGTGCGTTTCAATTCCGCTGGAACCCGATCTACTATCGGGTGTAGGGTGGAGTTCTTTTCTCGGAGTCGGCTTTCCAGGCCGCTCCCTCTGGGTATGATATTGCTACCCCTTCTTGGTGCAATCGCAACCTATGTTGCACCAAGACATCTGACGTCTCTTTTCGAGACAATTGTGGACTCCTCTCACACAATTTTAAAAACCCTCACCCTGATACTCACTCTAACCTCACTCTACTCTATCTCTTATGGACCCTATCGTCCCTTGCTCTCTCTCTTACTGCTCGCTCTCCACATTTCAATTGCACTCCTCTCACTTCCTTACGCGCCAACACCTCCTTTCCATACTTCCCTCGTACTCCTCTCATACTCCTCTCGGAACTTACCCCAGTCCATCGGCTTGTGGCAGACAAGCCTCATGTGCTGGCCCATCGCCACTGCTCCACAATGTCCTGTGCCCGCTCCGTGCTCCCCCCGGAACTTGCCCCAGTTCATCGGCTTGTGGCAGACAAGGCCCATGAGCTGGCCCATCCCCACTGCTCCACAATGTCCTGTGTTCTCAACCACTCCCAAAGTGCCAATTTTCCTTAGTCTTACCCCTGTCTGTGCTATCATCCTATCTACCTTGCTACTTACTTCTTACTATGTACCCTACTAGTACTATGCTATGCCTACATACTCTTTACTTTCTTACTACGTGGCGCTCTTGGTGCCCACAACTTCTAACTTGGTACTATGTACCCTAATACTGCTACTACCTACATAATGCTACTACCTAATACCTACATACCACACCCTTCACTCTCTCACTACGTGGCGCTTTAGGTGCCCACAACCCCTCTGCTACTACCCCTATGGTATACCTACATACCATACCCTCTACTCTCTTTCTACTTGGCGCTTTCGGTACCCACAACCCCTCTGCTCTCTTTTTACGTGGCACTTTCAGTGCCCACAACCTCTAACTCTCTCGGTACAATGTACCCTGCTACTCTGGTACTATGTACCCTGCTACTACTCTCGTGGTATGTCTATA
The DNA here is from genome assembly GCA_032718475.1 of Nemertoderma westbladi. NCBI lineage: Eukaryota > Metazoa > Xenacoelomorpha > Nemertodermatida > Nemertodermatidae > Nemertoderma > Nemertoderma westbladi. The sequence goes on from JAUCBJ010002542.1 coordinate 34,390, forward strand.
TACCACACTCCCTAACTTCTAACTTCTAGCTTCTTACTCTTACTAACTTCTACTAACTTTCTAACTTCTTACTTCTTACTAACTCTTACTAACTTTCTAACTACTACTTACTATCTAACTATCTACTACTATTACTTTCTAACTTTCTACTATCTCGCTACTTATTTTATTATTTGCTTTTACTTATTATTTATATTATTTTATTATATTTTGTGTAGGAAGGGCGTCTCGCTCTCATTCCCACCCCCCTCAGTCCAACATATTGGACGACTAAACTGTAAATTCTAGGATTCCTCGATCTTCCATCGATTCTTCCAGCAGGCACTTTCCCACTGCCCCCTTGTAGGTCCTCTTATCCTTCGCCCCACTCTCCTTGTCAATTCCAACTCTCTAGGAATTGATTCTCCCTCTTCCACCACCCTAAAATCGGGTCTTTCGGTCATCTTCTTGATTTCCTCATGGTCCCCTGGCAGCAAAATGCCACCCTTATTTCTCTGGAACTATCCTCTATCCTTTCACCACGCTCCACTATGCATGGTTCCAGATCCATACCCAACTCCTGGTATCCTTCCCCGGACCGCTTCTCACATGGGACCTCCCCATCGCCCGTCTCTGGTTTCTCCTCTACGTCCTCAATGGTGCCTGATGTCATGCACCCTGATGTCTCTGACACCCTGAGTGGAATCTTGGTTTTAATTGGGCCGCTAAGCGTCCATCCGAACGGCGTGAGAATCGCCGTCGGATCCCGCTGCTTATTCTCTCCGAATATTGTCCTTACTCTCTTGTGGGCTGTCGGACAATCCATTCCGACTATGATGGATACCTTCGAGATGTCCACTTCTGGTATTGAGAAATCGATTTCGTCCAGGAACCGGTATTGTTCGACCTCGATCCTGGTGGGTCTCCTGGCATTTATATTAATCGATTCTATAATCTGTATGGGGTCGATGGTCACCCCATAATCACATCCTGGTGCTATTGCTGATATCTCGCACCTTCCCGTCCTCATCTCCAGGACCTCATCCTTGCTCGAGATAGTAGTTACTGCCATCCTACTCGGCCTCGTCTGTAACCCTCCTCAGCCACCCAATTCTCCACCAGCATGAAGGCTGCTCCGCTGTCGACCAGCATCAATGTTGTGACTGATCGGCCGCCCTTTCCTGATATCCTCACTGGTACTACCCCGAGTAGTACTTTCCTCTTTCTTCTTGCTCCTGTCGTGCTCATAGCCATTTTTTAGCCTCCAGTCTCATCGTCTCCTATCGGTGTTTCTCTACACTCTCCAGATCTGTGTCCCTCTACCACGCATCAATGACATAGTCCGTTTGTATCTGCGTAGGCTACCCGATCTTTTTTAGGCAACACTTGCCAATGCTTACAACTCATGGTCTTATGTGTTCCATCCCTATGCAATTGACATTCGTATTCTGAATTGTAGCGCTCCCTGTATAGCCCTTCACGTATTGCGCGCAGATTCATATCTACCGGTTTAGTGCCTTGGCCATTTGGACTCGGCCTACTGGGTGTGTTGGGATTATATTTGTTCGTGTTGTCATTTTGTTTCTGTCCCTGCCACGGTGTGGCCCTACTCCCAGCTAACTGTGGACTTGTAGTCCCCTGTGTGGCCGCATGTGGTAGCGACTGTCTTACTCTCGGGAATGCATCTGCCGGATTATGTTCGGGTTTAGGCCTGTTGTATTCGGTCTTCAGCGCCTTCCCCAAACTATCCTCACTGTAGACTGGGTCTGTAATCAACTCTGCTTCATAGTTGAGGAAGTTTGACATTTCTTCTAGGTCCGGTTCCGCACCTTTCTTCTCCCGAGTGGAGAAGGCGATCTTCCTCCATTTGTTCCTTAGCCAGATTGGCAGTGCCTGCGCTATTGTGGTGATGTTATTTGATGCGTTGAGTTCGTATGGCGCATCTAGCGTCTTTAGCACGATGAGCGCCTTATATACGGCAGCTATATCCCGTCGGGAAGTTTCTCTTCGATCCCCTCTCCTGTTCTCGTCCTTGTACCGGTACCCCTCTCCCGGCGTATGGTATATCTCGCCAGGCTGCGTCACTCCAGGGCGATGGCAATCTCCCGGAGTTTGACCCCACTGACTCTCCAACTCCATCTCTATTACCGACGGTTCGCTATCCGTCCTCGCTCTCCGGTCGCTCGTAGCAACGATTCTTCTTTTCTCTTCACTTGTTCTCTCTTCAGTGTAGCGTTCCCGCTCATGAGATCTCTCTTCGACCTCCTGGTTAAACTCCACTGTTCTTCTTCCGTTATCCGACTGGGCTCGACATCTCGTCGCTCGCCCGCTCACGGCGCCAACCTCTCTCTCTCTCTCTCTAGCCGGTTGGACGCTGCTGAGGATACTCGTAATCCCCCTACTATTCTCTGTCGTCGGATGCCGCGGTTCACCTAACTCGCCCCGCGCATTATCCGCCGACCCTCGTGGGACATTCTCTGCCCCCCCTCCCCCCCCCACTCTCGCCACTAATCTCTCGTCGTGGGGCGCCCGTAGCCCCCCCCCCCCCTCGCCACCTATTACTTCACTATCTCCTATTTCGCTTCTACGCCCCTCTCTAGTCGACGTGCTATCTCTACTGCGGCTGGGTCTATTCACCCCCGCCTCTCCCTCTACCACTGCGTGGCCTTGCAAGCTCTTGTCGGGTTGACTCACCCCCGCTCTTCCCTGCCTAACTACGTGGCCTCGCAGGCTCCCGTCGGGGTGACTCACCCCCGCTACTCCCTGCATACTAACTACGTGGCCTTCCAGGCTCTCGCTGGTCGGACCACCTATGTTTGCTGCGTTCGTGTTAATAGCACCGTTATCAACAATATTATTGCCAAAATTATTTGAATTATTTAAATTATTTTGTTCGGAATTCGGAATATTGTTTAAATTATCTTGTATATTTAAGTTAGAATTAGGATTATTTTGTTCGTTTGAATTAAAGTTGTTATTTAGATTATTTTGTGCGTTTAAATTAGGGTTATTATTTTGTATATTTAAGTTAGAATTATTATTTTGTATATTTAAATCAGAATTATTGTTACCGGGTAAAAGATTATTTCCTGCAATGAAAGTTTGGTTAGGGTTGTCTACTACGGTACTATTAATGTTAATGCCCTCTAACGTATTATTATAATACGTTCTACAGTTACAGTTACTAACGTACTACAGTTCTTCGCCACCCTTTCGGCCCTCTCTCTACATTCCCTCGCCAACTCTCTCTCTTTCTCTAACAACGCAGTTCCCTCTTCCAACTGCCTCTCTAATTATTTCTGGTCTAGCGCCACCATGTCTAGTTGACACGCCAGATCTATCTCCAACACCCTTCTTGCTTTCGCGGAGGATGTAGCGGACTTATAGATTGCGATGGACTCTCGTCGCCTCTCTGTCCTACTAACTTTCCCCCACTTTCTGGGGTTCTCGCTAACCGACGAGACCGAATCCTCGGGGTTAACCTCGGGTTCGCCCTCGTGCGGATCCGCCCAACCCACTAACTTAATTCCCCTAGCATCCACTAAGTACGGCCCTACGTACACTACTTCAGGCCCCATAACCCCAGATTGCCACAGTTTGAACAGTTCGGTGGTGACCCCCCTCGCTCTCTCACTCGCCAGTTCTCCCTGTCCAAAGCGGACTAAATACCGGAAATGTTTGTTAGACTCACCTAGCCTTTGGTGTAACTTAGGCTGGTCTACCCTCTCTGGAATCCTTCAGTAGTTTCTTCGTGGCGTTGTAGGCCCGTCGTAGACGATCACTCGTCCCGACGTCTTCTTCGCCGACTCCTCCACCTCTCCTGGTTCGGCGTCGTACCGGCGGCCCCACCGTCGCCGTTCCGGTGGGCCGTCCGATGCCCTCGGCCTGTGGCTGGCCGGCAACTTCGGTACTCCGACCGCCGTCGTGCGTAAACTCGTCTCCCGCTCGTGGTTGACGGCTGCCCTCCGCTTGGGGTACCGGATCGTCCCTCGTCGGTGAATCCGGCGTCGCAGGTTGATACCGTCGCGTCGCGGCCTCACGGATCGTTTGGTTGGTATCGTCCGGGGTCTGTGGCGGCGTTCTCTCTCCGTCTGATAATCGGGGTTCTCCTGTGCTCATCTTCTTCCTCTTATTCTTGCAGTCACAGTTTGATGGCAGTTGGTCGATTGTTTCACTGTGACGGGATCAGAGATCCCGACTGGGTAGGTTGCTATAAGCGTCACCGCAGGCTTTAAGATGGTGTTACTGGTAGCTTGGCCGAGGCCGTTGGATAAAAGCGTTCAGAGTTTTGATGTTATTTCTTGGTCTTGTAATATGTACAATAATAGCACAATTAATATGATGGCAGATGAAATGTTATGTTACCGGTTCAGTATATGGTTGATAGCCGATATTGATGACGGTGAAACAATAACTGAATCACAAACCGGTAACGGGGGGTAATATATGATTGATATACCAATATTGCTTCACCTCCTACGCTACTTTGGCCTGTTACCTAATGGATGCTCTCCTGTGCCCTATCACGTGCTTTCCTCCCCCCTATTGGCTAATAACCTACTTCTCACCCTTGCACTCTCTGGGAGTGTTTCCCCTCTGCTGCTAGCCTCTACTAGCTGTGTCCTCTGAGGTGGTTTGACCTCTAACCTTCCTTTGTGTGTGGCTTCGGGGCTTGTGTTGCCCCCCCCCCCCCCCCCCCCCAAATGCTGGTTGTGATACGAGATTAATATTGCTAATCTCGTATCTCCAACATATTGCTGAAAATGCCATTATCCCATTTGCTGGAGGGTAATGAAGTGGAATTGAATCCACTTACACACCGAGACGGGATTAGCGTTATGTTTCCCCCTCGGTCTCGATAGACATACGCACACACACCCAAACCACCCAACGTATCATTTGCATTCCGTTAATTACATATAATTCGAATTAATTATTGATTATTATATACTATGTTGTTGTTGTTTACATTAGATATTAAATCATTGATCTCACCTCATTTGAGATATCAAAACTATGAAGGAGTTGAGCCTCGCTTGCTTTGTTGTTATTATCATTGGGGTAAGTTGTGTGGTGAGCAGGCGGAGTTGGAGAAACAGGTGAGACGTCGTCATCAGCTGAGTCATAGATTAGATTTACCAGTTGATCTAACAGACTTCGTCTCTCATTGTTGACCCCCAATCCATAAACGGGACCGATTCCCAATAATCCTAATATAACCACCAACGTTAAACGCATAACAATTAGTTTGTCTTCCATTATTAATATTACCGTATTAACAAACCTCAGTTACTCATCCACAAAGAGCCTATAGTACGCTGTTTCAGCTACTTTATAACAATAACAGTAGGCCTAAGTGTGATATTATTAGTGTCGCCGGTGTTTGTTGTTTATGTCCCAAACACCAAATTTTATAAAAAAAATATCATGGTTTGCCTACCGTACCGAATGCAGGCCATTGATAGGCCTGTCAATGTAATGCAAATAGAATTATAATGCAGTCATGGGGCCTACCAGTAAGAAACAATTTGTTTGGGATGTTTTAAAAAAACAAATATAGTTAGTTAATTTTGAATGTAAGTGTTCTATTTAACGTAATGAATGTACCAAACTCCACTTTTTAACACTTCTAGTCCGAAGGTTTAAATTTTTAACCAGAAAACTTAAAGATTTATTTCAGAAAATATAATAATTACTGTTAGTAGTTACAGTAGCTACGGTTGAGTATAATTGTGTATTATTACTTGGTTGTTTTTTATTTCTACATAGTAATAACCCCGGGTCAATATACTGTACGCCAACTTGTAGGGCTCACATTACTGCTGTCTGCAGGACATTAATATCTGTCGTGATTGCAAGTTGGCCTAATATAACTGTATGTTTACAATTAAATGTGTGCTAACCTAATACCAACAATATCAGTGCAATATTTAGGCAATTAAAGAGTGGTGATAATTACATATCTTACCCGTCGTAAAGGCAGTAATTTCAAACATCTGCCTGTCAATTCATGATTTCGGTATTAAGTTAACCGAAAGCGGTCCTACATAATTTCTTCATGGTACGCCCTATACGAGTAATTCACGTTAAATATATATCGTTGCATTTATTGATAGACGTAGACTGTAAGTAGAATCGGAAACAATTTCACTGTGCTCCAATTGTATGCGGTGATTTTACAAATTATTACCACCGAATGCCGGTGAAATATTCTTTTTGAATAAAACTACATGGGCTTTATTTCATACGTTAAGGCTCGGTACGGTCGGCTTTTAAATAATCATTCAGACGCATTGGTAAATAAAAACAAACAAAAATAAAAACAAATAAAAATAAAGCTTTACTGTATCCTCCTTGAATCGCTTAGCCTACCAACCTAAAACATACTTTCAAGTTTCAATTTTACAAAACCGAAATATTTTCATCTCGAACCAAGTCCAACAACGCTCTACAAAGTAAGCAGGAGCAAAATGGAACTCAACAACAACAGCAACCAAAGGAATGACTGCTAGAGGTCTGACTAAGCGGACCTAATAATCTGCCGCGTATCCAGGAATTTCCGACAAATTGACAGACACATTTGACAGACAGCCAGACAGACATAAGCGTATATTTTTTTACAAGTTTTTGTCCGATCGGTAGAGCACCTATATGGGGAAATTATCACAAAAAT
>JAUCBJ010002543.1:0-32540 GCA_032718475.1 Nemertoderma westbladi
AAAATAATTCAAATGATTTTATTTCGAACGAACAAAATAATTCCGTTTCTAATATGGGTGCTATTAATGTGAACGTGTCGGATATACGCAACCCGGCAGACGGGGGCCTGGTAGGCCACGTAGTTAGTAGGCAGGAGGTGGTGGGGTTGAGTCAACCCGACGGCGGCCTGGTAGGCCACGTAATTAGTAGGCAGGAGGTGGTGGGGTTGAATCAACCCGGAGTAGGCCCGGTAGGCCAAGTAGTAGTGGAGAGGGAGGCGGGGGCAAACGGGCCCAGCCGCAGTAGAAACATTGTGTTGACTGGAGAGGGGTGTAGAAAAGATGTAAGAGGTAGCGGCGTGATATGTGGCGAGTGGGGGGGGGGGGGGGGGGGGGGCTACGGGAACCCCACAGCAACAGGTTAGCGGCGAGAGAGGGGGGGGGGGGCAGAGAGTGTCCCACAGGCGTCGGTGGATAATGCGTGGTCCGAATTAGGTAAACCGCAACACCCGGCGACGGAGAGTAATAGGGGGATTGCGAGTATCCCCAGCGACGTGCGATCGAGCAGAGAGAGGCAGGTTGATGTCGCGAGAGGGCGGACGAAGCGTCAAGCCCGATCAGAAGAGGGAAGAAGAACAGTGGAGTTTAACCGGGAGGTCGACGAGAGATCTCACAAGCGGGAATACTGCACTGGAGAGAGAAGAAGAGAAGAAGGTAGGAGAAGTATCGCCGCGAACGATAGGAGAGCGAGGACGGATAGCAAGCCGTCGATAGTTGAGATGGAAACGGAGAGTTGGTGGGGTCGAACTTCGGGAGATTTCCATCGCCCCGGAGAGGCGCGACCTGACGAGGCGCACTACGCGCCGATAGGGGGGTGCGCGATGTGCCGGCGCGAGGACGAGAGTAGTGGAGGGGGTCGAAGAGAAACTTCCCGGCGGGATATAGCTACCGATCGAGAATACGGTAGCCGCGGGGAGGATTCTTCGAGAAGATTAAACTTTGATCCCGAGCGGCACATACAGACTGTGGGACATACTGTAGGCCTTACTGCACATACCGTAGGCCATGCTGGCAGAAATAATGGTAGCGCGGACGACGGGATTAAACCCGGAAATCGCGGAGTACATACCGGCAGGTAGGCCAGAAGCTGATAGGCCTATACCGGTTCCAGCACAAAAGTATGACTACAGCATGCAAGGATATAACATATACCCAGGGGAGGGGGGAATTATTGCGGATAGGTGCATGGGCCCCAATATATTAACATCAACCCCAGTACCAAGCATACCGTGGGGGGGGGGGGGGCAGGGTGACATTCCCCCATCACAATATCAACAATATACCCCGATAGGAGCAAGAACGACGAGACCCTTGGCTGAAAATAGATCATGCGACACGGAAATATGGAGGGGGCCGCTACCCCCAATGATATACCCAAGCCAGAGGAGGGCAGAAAATAGGACGGACAGACCGCACCCAACAGGAGAAACTATGCAACATCCATCAAACCCATTGGAAGCGCAGGCGATGGGAATGGCCACGTTAATCGATGCGCTAAAAACTAGAATCGAGCTACCACCCAAGGAACCATTCAAATTCGATGGGAGCAGGCCAGAAGAATATCTACAGTTTTGGCGCATGTATAGTAACGAAATACTAACAAAGAACTTGACGCAGGCGGAGTGCCTAAAATATCTGCAAGTATACACAGGAGGCCCAGCATACAACATCGTGAGGCAATACCAGGGCATAGAGGGCGGCTTCACGGCGGCATGGCGGGCACTGGACAGGGAATATGGGCACCCGGCCAAGATCATCCGGCAAACCCTGAGAGGCATAACATCGGGTGGCCTACAGGATAATCCCGTTAGCATTAAGACATTCGCAAACAAGGTCGAGAAGGCGCTAATCGTGTTAAAGACGCTAGACGCGCCATACGAACTCAACGCGTCTAACAACATCACTACGATAGCCCAGGCACTACCGATGTGGCTGCGCAATAAGTGGAGGAAAATCGCTTTCTCCACTCGAGATAGGAAGGGTGCGGAACCGGGTTTAGAAGAGATGTCAAGCTTCTTAAATTACGAAGCCGAATTAATAACAGACCCAGTCTATAGCGAGGATAGCCTGGGAAAGGGACCAAAGACCGAGTACAGTAGACCGAAACCAGAACACAACGCGTCGAACGCATTGCCGAAGCTCAGACAATCACTGCCGTTCGCAGCGACGCAGGGGACTGCTAGTCCGCAGGTGGCCGGGGGTGAGACCACGTCATGGAGTGGACAGAGGAAGAATAACAAAACAAATAAACGTAACCCCAGTACGCCCAGTAGGCCGAACCCAAACAATAAGAATAGTAGGGACTTAGGTACGAACGCAAGTGCGATATGTAGCGCACTGTATCTGGACGGCTACAAGCCAGAGAGCAAATGCCAATTGCACACAAGTGCACTTCATCAGACCATGAACTGCAGGTACTGGCAAGCGCTACCCAGTGAAGATCAGGTAGAATACGAGAGAAGAAATGAAATCTGTTCTCGGTGTGTGATGGGTGGACATAGGGCCGGTCAATGCGAGGAGACGCCGATTAAGTTCGGTCAAAGCAAAGGCCAAATGATGGCAATGAGCACCGTAGGGGCGAAGAAGAGAGGAACGGTACTACTTGGGGTAGTACCAGTGCGAGTAATTGGAGAAGGCAACCGATCAGTGACCACACTTATGCTGGTCGACAGTGGAGCTGAGCTGCCTTCACATTAGTCGAGAATTGGGTGGCCGAAGAGATAGGATTGAGGACAAGGCCAAGTAGAATGCCGGTAACAACCATCTCCAGCAAAGATGAGATCCTGGAGATGAGGACCGGATGGTGCGCGATTGCAGCAGTGGCACCGGGATGCGACTACGGGGCGACCATCGACCCCATCCAAGTGATAGAGTCAATAAATATCAATGCCAGGCGGCCAACCAACATCGAGGTCGAAAAATATAAATTCCTGGATGATATCGACTTCTCAATCCCAGAGGTGGACGTTAGGAAGCTATCCATCATAGTAGGAATGGACTGCCCGACGGCCCACGAGAGAATGCAAATGGTCTTCGGCGAAGACAGACAGTGCGACCCGGTGGCGATTTTAACACCATTCGGGTGGACGCTGAGCGGCCCAATTAAAACCAAGATACCATTTAGGATGTCGGAGACATCAGGGTGCATGTTCACGGGAACTATGCGAGAGATCGGAGATGAGGGAGCAGAGGATCAGCTCAGGAGACTGCTCAGGCACGATTTTGAGGGATTGAAAGAGACTGGGGTCGGAACCTCGGTAGAAGATAAACAGGCTTTACAAAGCGTAAAGGAATCGATGACATGCGACGAGGGGCGGTATACCATAGGGATAGTATGGAAACAGCCAAAATTACCGCTACCCAACAACAAAGGAATGGTACTCACAAGGCTTCGTAAGTTGAAGCAAATGCTAAAACGGAGCCCCGAAAAGAATGAGTACATTCATAAGACGATTAGGAAGTATGTCGAGAAAGGATGGGCCGTAGACTTACCAGTCGACGAACCGAGCACAGACAGGACCTATTACCTGCCACTCCACGTGGCTCTAGATCTGAAGAAAGGTAAACTGCGGATGGTAGTTGACGCGTCAGTCACGACCGACGGAAAATGTCTAAACGATTATCTGCTGGAGGGTCCCAATATCTATAACTCAGGGATCGAGGTCCTACTTGGATTCAGGAATGGGAAACACGCCTTCACCTGCGACATCGAATGCATGTTCAACCAAGTCCGTGTAACGGAAGAGGATAGCGACAGGCAGCGCTTCCTATGGAACAACGGCGACGAGGAACCGTCGACAATACCAATGTACAAGATGGTGGTACAGAATATGGGAGCCAAGTCGTCTTCATTTACGACGACTGTGGCTGTAAGATATACAGTAGAAGGGAAAGAAGAGAGATACAGCGCCAAAGCCATCAATATGATTCGACGCAGCTTCTATGTAGACAACAGAATGGAGTCTGGAAACACGGTTAAAGAACTACTGGATACAGGGCGCGAGGTTCGCGACATCCTTAAAGGATCCAACTTTAACCTGACCAAGTTCCAATCCAGTTTGGAAGAATTTATCAAAGCCATAGAGGACAGGAGGCCAGAATCGACCATGGATATTCCCACAACAGCCAAGGGACAGGACATGGCGAACAAGAGGATAGAGTCCCAACAGAAGGCACTAGGGATCGTGTGGAACCGGGAGACAGATGAACTGAAGTACCAATTGAGCCAGGAGGGTGCAGACATCCACACAAAAAGGGGCTATGTGTCGTAAATAGCAAGGATATACAACCCCCTACGCCTAGCATCCCCATTACTAGTCACGGGGAAACAGATACTTAAGAAAGTATACAAACTAAAGGAGGAATGGGATACAGAGGTCCCGGAAGAGATCAGCAAGCAATGGAGTAAGTGGACAGAGAGTTTAGAACAGATGGGGACATACAGCATGCCAAGGCTGTATTTCCCGAAAGGGGACATGACGAATCTAGATCTACACATGTTCTCCGATGCGTCATTGGAGGCATACGGAGTGGCACTCTACCTAGTACAACGGGAGGGGGCTCATAAGCCCAGGCTTGCATTCAGTAAAGCGAAGTCAACGCCGCCAGATTCGGCATCGGTCCCAAAACTCGAGTTGACAGCTGCGAGGTTAGGAGTATGGGCCACAGCCTACTTGATGGATGCTATTCCCAACATTACAGGAAACACACTACAGGACAGACTCCATGGTAGTGCTTGGTTGGCTACACAATGAAAGGACGAGATACCCTATATTCGTCGCAAATAGGGTGGACGAAATAAGAGCAACGACGGAATTGGAAAGGTGGCACAACTGCCCAACGGACGAGAACCCAGCGGACTTGTTATCGAGGGGCATAGCACACCACACTTTCTTGAAGAAGGAAGTATTATGGCAGCACGGGCCGCAATTTCTAAACGATAAGGCAGCCTGGCCGCCGATGAAAAAGGTGGACCCGGGCTCAGGGGAAGTAGCATTAGAGGAAGAGGGAGGAGATTCAGAGGGTGAAGAGATATATAGCCAGATGGTGAGGGAGATAAGGGACGTGCAACCAAAACTGGAAGATCTGTGTAATAACACGACGGACAAACTCTTTAGCTACAGCTCAAGTTGGTACAAGACCAAGAAGTTAGTGGCGTACTGGAGAGCCTTTGGGGATTTCCTCAAGGGAATCGGCAAAGACATAAAAAATAAACCAAACATCGATCTGGAGGGAGCGGCCAAGGCCATCATCCGCTACAAACAGAGAAAGAATTACGGCGACGAGATGGAACGCGTCGGTAAAAAACAGCATCTCCGACGGGACAGTGAGCTGATCGCGCTGTCGCCACAACTCAATGATGATGGAATCTTAGTAATGAACTCCAGGGTGTTGAACAACAACAGTATCATCATTCCACCAAAGCCCATCATCATCCCTAATGGATCACCGATAGTCAACCAGATCATCTGGGACTCCCACAAGTCGATATTGCACGGGGGCACCAAACGAACCCTCAAGGAGATACGAAGGACCTTTTGGGTCAAACAGTTAAGGAAGAAGGTAAAGGCGGTAGTGGGGCAGTGCCAGTCCTGCCGACAAACGAAGAAGGAGCGAGCCATACAGGAGATGGCGCCACTACGGGGGAGAAGTAAGAGGTAGAGTGAGGGGCAGGGAGGTCCGGGAGTGAGGGTTGAGGAGGAGTTAGAGTCAGTTAGAGTGGAGAGAGTGTTGGGGAAACAAAAATTGTGTGAGATAAAGCTACGATTGGCCCGGCACGGGACACCAGATGTCTTGGTGCAAAATAGATAAAGTTGCACCAAGAAGGGGTAGCGATATCATACCCATAGGGAGCGGCCTGGAAAGCCGGCTCCGAAAAAAAATAACTCCACCCCACACCCAATAGTAGATCGGGCTCCAGCGAAATTGTAGCGCACTAGAGGTAGATGCTATCTTCTCACCCAGAAGATAGCATGGGGGTGAGTTTTAGCGAATTCAATTCCACTAACCACCCCATAAAGCTGGGAAAGCGGCGCCTTTAAGCAATATTGGGGAGTACGAGGTTGATTGCCAATCAACCTCGTATCACCCCCAATAAACGGGGACAACAAGCCCCAAAGGGCCGCACACAATGGGGGCAGAGGTTACACCTCCGGGAGAGGGAGAGTGAAAGTAGCGGGGGAAAACACTCCCAGAGAGATGGGAGGCAGGAATAAGGTTACTAGCCAATGGGGGGCAAGCATCCGCTGAGTAATATGGCCAACCTAGTGCAGTATATTACCTATTGATGTTTCTCATTTGTTCAGTTAGCTTAGTCAGTTCAGTTAGGGCAGAACTGTAACTTTTATTACCGTCGCCGCCACCATCACCAATTATATTACCGGTATCTGCATTATACATGCTTCAACTGTGCTTTGTGCTTTACTCTACTATATTTCATATATATTTCATACGTATCAGTTTATAATATCAGAACTCTTTCAATCTAACAACAAACTCTTTCACATGGCGGGGACGCGTAAATAAAACTACCGGTCGGGATTCTCGGATCCCGTCACAGGATAATGATAGGGTTGGTGAACCTATTCATAACAGTGGTCATCGGCAAGGAGTCGAAGGCATTTCTACTGATGTGAGCACCAGTGAACCTCATTAGAGCCTTTAAGACTGCTCTAGAAGGTCTTGTAGACCACCCCGGGCAGAAGGGCGATTTCGTGTATTATAATACCCGACATCTGGTGGACAGAGAAGTAGACACACCATAATAACGATGGAAGAAATATGATGCAGGCAGGGGGGGAGGAAAGGAAGCAAGAGGAGGCCGCTAGGAAAGAAAGGAGCGAGGCAGTAGGTAGAGAGGCAGAAGAAAGGGGTGGGGGGAATACGATTTTGAGGCCCAGGAAGGGTATGAGTTGAGATGGGGCTCAGAGGCCACGGGTGAGTTTCAGCTGGGGGATGAGATAGAGTGGATGGAAGAAATGCCGATACAGTTGACATCTGGATTGCAGGGAATGCCAATACCTGGGGTGTCCGAGGGCGACTTTGGTAGGAATAGACTGAGAGTGGCGGAAGGGTGGAGAGATACGGGTAAGTAACTGGCTGGGAATGGACATGGTAAATCAACCGCAATCCCAGGTTTGGAACCACTCGTGGCAGAAAAAGTGGAGGGAGACGAGTTCGTGGAGATTCTGCCGATTCAGTGGATCAAGCGGGCAGACACGGACTGGATGGATGGGAGAGTGGTGAGAGCCAGAAACAGACATACCTTCGGTTCGGACAGGGACTGAACAATGGGCGCCACCACAGGTGGTGTTTGTGGAGACGATGCCAAGGGAGGAAGAGGACATTGACATGGGCAGGGAGGATAAGGTTGAGATGTTCACATATCAGCGGCTCCACAGACCCAGGCGGCTGAATGGAGCCAAAGACAATTTTGGGCGGCAAACAGTGATAGACAGCTGTGACTTCTGTGGGGGGTTAACGCACCAGCAGAAGAACTGTCGTATCGCTACGAGAAAGGGGCGACATGTCTCTACTGCCACGGCTCTACCCATAGGATGTGCGCTGCACATGCCCGAAGCTGCACCATAGATGTAGCAAGTGCAGATTCAGGGGGCGTTTCGAGCGCCATTGTGACTGGATGGATGATGAGGATAAGTTCCGTATATACGAGGAAAGGGCTGACGTCGGTGTAATGACCAGACAGAGGATGAAGTCACAGGAGTTCCGGTGGGGGTTCTTCAACATCCTGAGGATCCCCCCCCCCCCCTCACGTTGTGGTGTGGTTTGGGAACAAGCAAGGAACCGCATATCCGACTAGAATGATGGTATCAAAGTTCTTTTTACATTTACAGTATATCGTTAAATAGTTCTTTTTACATTTACAGTATATTACTGGGAAGCTTACCGTTGCATTCTACACCATCGCCAGAATAGCCAGCATTACATTTACATGTGAATCCTCCAAGAGTATTTGTGCAGCTTGCGTTATTATGGCAATCATGAGTACCAATAGAACATTCATTAATATCTAAAGGATGAAAATATATTATACAGTTATATCAAAAATTAATTTTACCAAATAGTCCAGTAAATCTAGCAAAAAAGAAGGGTTAACCCAAAACTAATTCGCAATTCATCCGAACCAAATTTTATTGATTCTATATTATTTGCTAATATCACCAAAAAAGTCATAAAAATCAATTATGCGGATCACTCTGATCAATGTTTCTTTCCTTAGCTTTAGCGATATTACATATCAACACAACAAGGTTCGTGAGATTTTCCCCAAATTTGTTTTTTCCCCAAACAAGTTTTTTCCCCAACAATTATTTTCCCCTAACAAGCTTTACTCCAATGACTATCGATTAAATAAACTATGCACTTCTACATAGTTAACAATTTAGGTGCCAGTGAAACGGAAATTATTGTCTAATAACTGTTCTTTCTAAGAGACTATCTGACAGTGTTTGCTTTGTGTCAGCCATGCTTTATTTTACAGTTGAATGCCTACTACTATAACGACAGTTAAAGTAAGTCTAGTAAGTCAGTATCAACTGTATGTAAGCATAGTAATTATTTACTGATACTGTTACTTAGTGTAACGTGATATATATCATATATTAAAATACCGGTATACTTATAGTACAGTATATATATAAGTATTATTACAGACTAGGATTAGTCACAGAATACCGGTATATAATTTCAGCCTAAATTTATATAAATATATATAATAAGCCTACCTTAAATACCGGTAATGTCAATTATTTTATAATAACTGAATTTCTGAATTTTAGGGTGACTTCCCTTTTACTTGTTACTGTTATTAAGCAGTAGTCCAACTGATATTAAGACCTAATTGGTGTATAACAGGCCTACTATTTTATAAATCTGTTTGAGTTGATTTATTATATATATATACCCGTACAATGGGTTTTGACAATGTTTGAAATAAATGTTATTATTTCTGGGTAAAGAGTCACTACACAGAAGCTGCATGCTCTCAGTGGAGTGCTACTTGTTGGACACTAATACAAATTATTCTACTTTACTAAGTTACTTATTACTACAAATTACTTACAATTACAGTGTGAGATTACAATCTCTAAATAAACACTAAAAAGATACACATACAATTTTTAGGGTAATTTTACAAGAAATCTACAAACCAGTCTAGCAAGGAGTTAGAATTTCTGGTTATTACAAACTGACAGGAACTACGGTATTTGAAACAATAAAGCAGTAGTAAGTAAATTGTGTTGTCCAGATAAGAAAATACCACCGTCTGACGACTTATAGCCGTAGCGCTATAAGTACTACGTTATGTACCCGGAGTGTCCTTACCTAGAAGTTAATTACCACAACCAACCAGAGCTAACGTGCCTATTAACCACTTTACAACACAAATATACTGCCTACACACAAAATTACTTTTGGAAAGCACTGTACGCTAAACCCTAAATTAGGTACAAGTACTTATAAAACAAATAACCAGCAGTTAAATATACTTGAACAGTCAAAAGAACCACGGTATCTGCTGGAGTGACCGGAGCACAAAATCACCAGTCTTTACCTACGCCAAACAGCCCTGATGTAGTACCTGGATTAATTTAACT
Organism: Nemertoderma westbladi; assembly: GCA_032718475.1. NCBI lineage: Eukaryota > Metazoa > Xenacoelomorpha > Nemertodermatida > Nemertodermatidae > Nemertoderma > Nemertoderma westbladi. The sequence continues at coordinate 9,657 of JAUCBJ010002543.1, forward strand.
ATTACGGTATGTATAACAAGCACAATTACTGTAGGAATGAACTTGGGGAGTTGGTGGTTGCGAATACTCGCATAAACTCTGTATAATAAATATTGCGCTACCCGTGCAGACTATACAAACAAAATACACACCAAATGCTGGCAGGCTACTGTCAAGCCTAAATAAACTACAGTATATGCAGACTCCAAAATGGTTAGTTAGTAGGCGTTCGAACCGAGTAGTACGACTTATTCTTTCGGGGATTTACCTTACAACACTGGATGCCCCCACCTTCCTAACTAGCACTTTATTGGACAGACACTCTACACACACTGCAATCGCTCCAGACCTAACAACAGTTAGACAATAATCTGGCCTACAAATTATTTATACAATCTGAACAAGCTTACATGCCTTCTGCTCAATATTACACTTACAGATAAATAAAACTGACAGAAATAAGTAAAATCCCAATAAAAAACCAGGGCTGCAGTCCCTGATTAAATATCAAGACCTACCAGTATATAATTATCAAAATCGAATAATACTGTTGTACCTGTAAGTACCGGTTCGGGTAGTTTGGGCAGTTAGGCCTACAGTTCACCGTCCGACCGGTACATATTACTTTATTGCCTACGGTGCAATAAAGAACAAAATTCTGACAGTTAACTTTGAAAGTCCTCAGCAAGTCTCTGATCGGATGAGCATGAGCTCAAAGGATGGTATGCTTGAGCATGTGGACGACTTCTGTTACCTGGGATCATGGATCTGGAAGTCAGGTGTGGACCTTCAAATACGTAAGGGAAAGGCATGGGCAGCCTTGAATAGGCTTTCCAGCATTTGGAAGTCACCGAGAATTAATCGGAAACTTAAGGTCCGATTATTTAGAGCAGCAGTAGTTCCAGTACTCCTCTACAGGAGTCCATGCTGGGCTCTAACTGCTGAGGACACCAAATCTCTGGATGGCACATCCACAAGAATGCTACGCCGGGTTCATTGTGTTAAGTACAATGCATACATCTCCAACCAGACACTATATAACATTGGGGGTGTCTCATTGGTTCCCCCAAGCTTGACACTAGAACAAAATCGCCTCTGCTTTGCAGGACATTGCTTTCGCCGTGAGGACCAGCCAGTTCATAATCTTGTACTTTGGCAGCCTCATGGAGTGAATAAGCATGGTGGACAGCCCATGACTTTCTTGAGACGCATCTTAAAGGACACTGGCCTTAAAGATGCGGATGATCTAGCAAATGTCATGGCGGTGCAATTTTGTTGACAAGCCGGCACAGCATTCCTAAAAATGCAGCTGCAATGCAGCATGCCGATCCTAGTAGATTGCCTACGGTGCAATAAAGAAACTGAAATCTATTACTGTTCGCGCTTTTAGACCTTTAGCAGTTTAACCCTCCAATTTTAGTTGTCTTCTTATTTATAAATCGACTTTAGCCTATATCGCTTATTTAATACACTGAAATTACATTAGCCAAAGCCAGTCTGTGCGCGATCATTCACCCACAGTTAAGGGAGACTGGATTCGGGCGCTTTGAAAGTTATTGCGGTGTAGACCTACTGTATTATTCGATTGATCGTTACTATATAATCTCTGACAATATATTTACTTTCGGGGAAATATTACCAGTTCCTTTAGGACGTGGCGCTTTAAGTATATAAACCAGAGTTATGACTTATACTAAACACAATGAGATGGCCACAGAGTTTCGTAAATAGCGCATTCTTTAGGAGATGCTTTATTATCCGTCACACTACTTTACACGACTTCACACTACTTCGCACTGATCTGCCGACCATCACTGAATTTGATCATATATAAGGAGGATAGCAACTGACACATGTAGGGATTATGAAATAGGCAATTATGAAAATTTACATAGGCCCTTGTCCAACATAAGGTGAAAATCGCTCTGAATGGCTGAGCAGAACAAAGAGGTTCCATGTTTACAGTAAATCAGCTGACAGATTTCGTCATCTGAGCTCCAGTCTTTTAGAGTATTATGCGCATTGCGGCAAAAGTGACTTGTTATGTCCGCCAAAGCACCTACACTGCGCATTGCGGGGAGAAATGACTTGTTATGTCCGCAAAAGCTTTTACTCCACTCCCAGAAAATGGGATTTAAGTCTATATAATATATAAAATCTTCTAAAATATAAAAATACTCTAAACAATTAGTCCTTCTTACGTGAACGGCGTTTACGAAGTTTTTTGAGGCTAGCAAGAGTCCTTTTCTCTTTGGGGCGAGCCACTTTACTAGGGGGGCTATAACTCCTGGGTGAGGGGTGAAATACAATTGCAGCAGAAGGTTTAGGGTTACGGTCAGTGTATCCGCCGGTCGAGGCACCCGGTTGATCGATATCAACCTCCATGGAACGAGGTCGAACAACCTTGAGAGCGCGTTTCAAGACAGCAGCTCTTACTGGTCCCTGACGGGTCGTTTGCACGAGAGCGGTAGGGGACCATGAGTAGTGAGAAACTTCCTCGGTTTGATGGTTCTTTCCAACTCGCGTTCTCGGGCTCTATACTCATAGGGTCGTCTATGAACTTCCTGTAGTTCTGGATGCTAGTTGATGAACAAGTCCCCATATTCCGGATCTTGACGGATAAAGTTTATCAAGTTATAGGAATTAAAGTCGTTAGGATTAATTTTCCTGAGGTACTTTCGAACAAATTTGGTCGAAATATTCTCGCCAACACGCTTCATTAGCTCGTAGCTCGGTGTGCGAGATTTTTGCTCAACGGAAGAAAAGAGATACGGGTGAAACGCATAAACTCCTTCATAGGCAAGTCCAGGGTAGTATCGATGACGTGACTCGCAATGGAGATCCTTGTTAGCTTCCCAGGCTCGAATGTAGCGCAGGGCAACCATTTCGTCTACGCTTTCCAGATCTCGGTTGAAAGGGCAATCAAAACTTGCGTGTCCTTTAAACTGGCAATGATGGCATTGAGTCATAAATTGAGGGCAGACTGCAAAGATGTGTAAGTTATTAAGTCTACAATATGCACAATAGATCTCCATTGTAGGTTGATCTTGAAAGTAGGAGCAGGGTACGTTGGAGTCCACTGGGGTGAAATGGTCTTATGATGCGCCTAGAAACATAATTCGCATGCTGATAATCGTAGGTGGTGAGACATTGTGGACATTGATACCATTCCAGGACGTAGTCGTTGTCACTGCTCTGGGGTGCTGTGGGCTGAATCTCCTCGGATTCTAAGTATATTGGTTCGTCTTCCAATTGCATAGCTGAGGTAGGTGTCCCCTCAAGCGAAACCAATGTTTGAACTTCCATGATAGAATAACCTATGGGAATTCGGGGTCTTTGTATGACAGAGGAATGTAAGTTCTGTATACAAACGTCCTTGAAAATAGCGAAGCCAGCGCTGTCTAACTTCTCAGCAGCTGAGTCTCTTAGGCTGAGCTTAGTCAGAGCGCGGTCCTTGAACTGACTATCAACGTTACGGAACGGAGTCAGAACGCGCCTAAAGCATTCGAAGCGGATGAATTTATTGTGTTCATCTAGCTTGGCGAGTTTGGTTCCAAGTAACAAGGGATGGGCGCGTATAGTACGACTGCATACATCGGCTAGCCAACTGGCAAGTGCGGCGTTCTCGAAGATAGTGTATATAGCTAATGAGGACGAAGTGGAGCACTCATGAAGCTATACACGACGCCAGGTGCGGTTAATGGTCCGCCGAAGTATAAACGAGAATAATGATCTCCATATACTTGTTGATAGTTGTTAGGATTTCCGACTTTGAAATTCCATCCATACTCTTGGAAGGCAAGATGTCCGATGGAGGTTCGTTGTACTTTATTGATGCTGCTGGGTGTATTGGCATACATAGTTCGGAAAAAACCTCGGCCTTCTGCCCAGGGTGCAATCAGCTGGGTGTCTACGAAAGGATATGGGATATTCTCCATGTTCCTGAAGTCATTCTGGAGATCTCCATAAACAGCTGAGCCGATTTTAAGGATTCTTTCGTTAAACAACATCTCGAGCACTGGCTGGGGTAACATCGATCCATCTATACCCATGGCCGGTTTGCGCTCGGTATATAATGCTGCGCGAGTTCGAATTGTCCATGTTGGAGTTTCTTTTGTATCTCAGTGAGAGTCTCAAAAGAATAATCAATCATGTCGGAACACGCTCGAGTAAACACGTGGGTAGAACCAGCTAGTCCTCGTATGTGTATCATGCGCGTAGTTCCCAGTTCTCCAACCGGAACGCTACCTTCATTATCGTAAGTGACAACTCCATACATTTCGATAACGTTAAGAGTTTTGTTTCACTCTTTAGTGGCGTTTTCGAGGGTCATCCCCACCAGATGCAACAAGGTGGCGCATTCGCTAGCGTTGGGTAGATCCCTATACTTCAGATACTGTGTAGTATACCTCTCTACATCTCCATATATCTGTATTATCTCTTCTTTGAATAATACATCAAGATTCCAATGGACTAATCGAGTTTTAATAAATCCATCGAGATTATACGGAGGCATTATATCCTTCTCTATTCTGGAAACATTGTAGGGTTTTCTGAATTAGTTTACTTTCACTAACTGATCCAGATGTTTATGTAGTTGTTCGAGTTCAACAAGATCAAGGGGATTTATTAGTGGTAGAAATCTTAGACTGTGTGTAGGATCTTCCAATTTCACCATACAATATTGAGTTAAATTGACATAATAAGGATGATCTTTAATCCCATAAAATGAGTTCGGCAAAGGTCTAGCACGTAGGTTGACCTCGTGTACCATACGACGGACAAGATCCGAGGTTCTATGAGTATACCGTCGACACGAGTGGCCTCGATTGGTGGACGTTGCAACATAGGAGTGTCAGCGATAAGATCTCTAGATCTTAGGTTGATATCAACCGGTTGGGGTTGTACCGTGGTGAAGAGTTTGTCTCCGAAATGGGGAACCATCGAGGGTTGAATGATGGTTTTGGCATAGAGATCCGCCATAAGGATTTTAGCTTCTGGCTGGGCTACAGCTGATTCTTCTCTCCCATCCATCTTGATATGCTTCTCCTCAAGCTGATTTTCCTCTGCTTGTTGTTGGAAGCGTTCGTCTAAAAACTCTTGAAGAGAGTAGGTTCGTCCAAGTTCGATGTCCTCCTCGAGATTCTGGATTTCTCGATCAAACTGAGGTAAAGCCATTTCTTTTACCGCTTGGACTTGCTGCTGCAATTTACGTTTATCTAAGCAATCGTAAGTTCCTTTTCCGATCTTTTGCCGAATAGCATCTAACGCGTTTCGTACAACGCTCTCCTCCACCTCAGTAACGGGTTGTATCGGGGTTAAACTGGGACGATTATACAGGTTGAACGGCGATATTAAATGTCCGCATCCCAATCCGGCTAGGTAGGATGGGCGAATATCTAGAGAGCCCACTACCGGAGTGCCACCGATTAATTGTTCGGTTTGAACAGTTAGTACAGTTCAGGGGGATCCGTTATACTATTAGGATCAAGAGTCTGAGGTCACCAGGGAATGAGGAGGTCTGAACGAGTATTCCGGAACTCTGATCATCGGTTTATTTAAGGATCATTTGAGTCGAGCGAGCGTAGGTGATACGTCAAACAAGTTTCGCTCGAAACTCCCGTAAGTACAGCGAGTAAAGCGCTTAGCGCTTAGTGTTTAGCGCAATGTCTCCACATATGTTTATGTGTTTCCGTTTGTTGGTTGGGTCTAGGGCATTCATCGCAATAATACGAAAGACGCATGTCTTGCGCAGGGGAAACGCATGTGATCTTTCTCCAGTTTTACAATATTCCTCCATCTGTTTGAAGCTATCCGGTACAACAGGTAGTGGTCGATCGGCGGTAAGATACATCATAGGGAAATAGAGTCGTTTGAGTTCCATCATAGGGTTATGATGTATACCTTGAGGATATCGAGTTTCTCGATTTTGTTGACTGGCTACACTGAGATAGGTTTCTCTCAAGAATTCCAAATATTCGTTGAAGTCACTACGTTTATCCGGCTCCTCAACGTCTTCTCTTTCTAGTCAGTTTTGAATATAATTCTCGTGTTCGATTCTCAGTTTATCGTTCCGACCACGCTGGGTATGATATTTAAATAGAACTATTTCCCTTTCGGTGTCTACATCGTCCGTATCGTGTAAATCGATAGGATGACCAGTAGTTAAGAAGTCCATTTGATATAACGACCATCGTCCTCCGTAGTGGGTTGACGACTAGCGTCGCCGCTTACTAAGCTATCAACAAATGCTTGCAATGGTAGGGTATATCGCTCCCTGATACCAAGATCATCTTTTATCAACTCAGTCATAGCTGCTGTATGAGTTTATCGATATTATAATTAATTATATTTAGGCTAGCGGTCTTTGCTGCCTACCCCTCAATGCCCCCGGACAGCGCAAGATCCTCAGCGCTGATGTACTGTCGTCACTATGCCTCACGCCAATGTACTAGCTACACAACAACAACAATAACAAGCGCGAGTCACTCCATTGTCCGTCCCAAGGGCTTAGAATTACTTCAGATTCTTGATACAGAGGTAGGGCTACTTTCACAACTGCGACTCGCTACTGTAAACACATTTTAGTAGTAACATTCACCTATAAATGCACAAATTCCACACAACTGTCACAAATTGTACACATTCGGGCCATTTGTCCATTAGTCAAGTGCCTTCCAGAATGCCACGTTATTATTATGTATCTCTGGATACATTATTTATTCCGTATGCTATTCAATGGGGCAAGCTTTCTATTGTTCTTTTAACTCGCTTCTAATTCTAGCGTGGTTGTTGCTATGGTGACATTATGGAAAGCTAGCAGTAGAATTAGGGTAATTATCATGCATACAGATCTGGGATGCTATTTAATAGTAATTCTTTAATAGTCAATATTCCCCTTTATACATGATTTTATGAATTTTATCGGCTATTTACTATACATTGGAGATTCTCTCACACTAATACATTTAATAGGGTGAATCTCCGCTCCCATGATCTATTAATTATGGAATTTTGGGAACGTTATAAATTGTATAAAATGACAATTTATCAAATTCATGAGAGGAGATGAATTTAAAATTATTCCCATAAATTTTATTATTTAACACTAAAATAGACACAATTTTATTCCAGAGCATGTCTGGGGACTAGGATCCTTAATTCTACAAAATTTTTCTTTTTAAGAGTATCGGTAAGTGCTACGATATCTTAATCGACTAGAAATTTAAAGGATCTAAATTTTAACAGATTTTGATTTATAGATTTTCTAGAGTTAACTTGTAAGCATTTACTCTATTATATTTGTTTTGACAGATTTTGTAATTATTTATTAAATATTTAATATTTAAGATGGGTACTGATTTATTCCAGAACATGTCTGGGGACGTTAACCACTGATTCTAGAATTTTGTCTTTCAAGTATATCGGTGGTTGCCGCGATATCTTAATCTACTAGAATTGCAGATGGTCAAAGGGTTTAACAGATTTATTTTGCGTTTTACGCTACTGTTAAATGGACATCATTCTACTATATGTATTATTTAATATGAGGTATGAGAGCAATATTGCAAGAAGCAATGTCAGTGAGAAGATGCAAGTCCTTTCCAAGGTCTACCCAGAGCTTGGTTTAGCCGAGACATGAGGATCTGAACTTTGCATTCCTAATAATCTACTTACCAATAATGCTTGAGTATAGTAGGAGCGGATTTGTACTTTAATAAGTACGGACATTTCATCTTACTGTAGTCAAGTATTTATAATATGATACGGACAGTAAGGAAAGAGAAAATAATTATTTCTCGCCGTTACATTAAATATAATGCTAAGTAATTAAGTAATAAAGTAATTAAATAATAAAGTGATAATGAATATATATATTGCACTAATCTACTGAATAATCGCTAAAATAATATTCTCTACATAAAATTAAAGAAAACGATTATAATAAAATTACAGAATAATACATACATAAATATAATAATAATAAAAAAAATATAAAATAATGTAGTCACACACCCACTCCAGACGCTGTTACGTTGGGGAGTCCCTAGATGTTTGTTCTATTAAGGAGGTGGTTGTGGGAAGAGTATCTTGCCCTCCATAGTTTCCGGATAGTTCTCTGTCTCTTTCCAGTAAACATAAACGACTAACTGGGCGATTGAGTTATTGTGTTTCGAATACAATTCCAGGTTTCTTAAAGTTACGTCGCATGACGACGAGTTCTACTGATCGCACTAAACCATCACCGGACATATGAGTCTCGATGATACGACCTGTCTGCCACCGCTTATGTGGAAGATCTGATTCCACAATAAGGACCATGTCTCCGGCGCTGACGTTTTCTTGCTGCGCAAACCACTTGGTTCGAAGTTGTAGCATAGGCAGATAATGTTTTTCAAAATGGTCAGCAAAACGACGGGATAACAACTGCATGAGTTGCCAAGTTTGTCGGCAGTATTCGTCTCAGTCTGTGATTTCCGATTGTAGGAGCATGGCTACAGGTTTCTTCAGTAGGAAATGCGCGGGTGTTAGCGCTTCTAGGGAGTCAAGACTCGATGAGACTGGCATAAGCGGTCTCTCGTTAAGATAGGCGGCAATTTCTTCCATTAACATCCACAAAAGTTCGTCGGTGAGATACGTGCGGCAAGGCACTATAAAGTGAAATGCGGTCTTCACGCTCCTTATTAATCTCTCCCAACTTCCTCCCCACCAAGGGACGTCGGCGGCGTTGAAGGTCCAGCTAGATGCTGTTACCTTTAGCTGATCGTCCACCTGTCTTTGGTTCCAATCTTTAACGTAAGCTTTGATCTCATTATTGGCGCAAATGAAGTTCGTTCCCTTATCAGATCTCATCGTGTTGCTAGTTCCAAAGTGAGCGATCTGTCGGCGTAAACTCAGTATGAAGCTGTTGGTAGATAGATCATTCACCATATCTAGATGGATCGCTCTACAAGTCATACAGACAAAGATGACAAACCATCGCTTGACTATAGTCCTAGCACGATAAACTTCAATAGGGCCAAATAAATCCACACCAGTATTAGTGAAGGGTGGTTCATAGAAGCTTATTCGCTCCCTAGGTAATTCTGCCTCTCGCTGTGTTAAAGGCCTACTGAATGCTTTCCTACATGGTATACCTTTCCTAAGAACTTGGTTCAGAGCTCTACCGGGCTTATGAAAACAATAGCGAGTTCGAATTTCGCTCAGAACTCGTTCTCTACCAGCATGGTAAAGCCTACTGTGAACATCTACAATCATCTTGATTTGTAATTCAAGATTTCTAATGAGTATGGGAAACGTATAGTTAGTCTCCCTCTAACTCGTATTAACCCATCTATCATTGTGCTAGAGAAACGATCCCTTAATCGCATCTGTGGATTTCTCAACAACAGGAAATACTTATCAGAATCTTCATAGCATTGCAGGAGTCTCAGTATCTGCTTATTGGTTTCCTCATGTTCCTGGTAACTGATCTTCTCCGTCAGAAACCTATCCGACACTTTGTAAGTGGGAGGATCTTTAATAGCATGGACCTGCTCAGATGTCAGTGGAGCGGTATCACTAGTGATCTTCGTCCTGGCATAGTGATGATGGAAGCATCGCTTCAAATACACGACGGCCTTACAAAGCCGATTCCAGGAGCTATAGTGATTAATCGCTCTCTGCAGGAGAGGTGAGAGTCCCTGCGAGACGTCTGGTGTTCCAGATTTCAGTCTCTTTCTCTGATGACTATAACAAATTTGTTTGTGGTGAGGGAGTTTAGATCCACAGCGTCGTCCCTGGAAATGTGTAGTACAGACAGATCTATCGCGGGTTTAAATAACTTTGATTTACTCGTCCGGGTTTTAGGTTTGACTTTCTCCGCTCCCTTGGCTTGTCTAATCTCAGCCGTGGTAAGATGAGGAGGCCATTCATCCTCTTCTTGACGTGGGAAGTCGGGTCCACCTAACCAGTCTGGAGTATCTATCAGTTCCTGAGGGGTTGCTCCTCTAGAAGCGATGTTGGCTGGATTAATCGTCCCAGGGCAATGTCTCCATTGATCTACGTTAGAGCGACTAAGTATAATGGCTACTCTGTTGGTAACAAAGACGCTGAACTGACAGACTTCATTGGTTATATACTCTAAAACGAGTAAAGCATCAGTCCAATAGACTGTTTTCTCCAGTGGATAGTCGATCTGTTCTGTTGCATTCTGGCCAATGGCTGTAGCATATAGAGCCGCCTTTAACTCCGCTCGAGGAACTCGTAGTTTGTTGTTTATCAAAGCCTTAGAGGTGACCAAGGCAACTTTAATTCCATCCGGAGTTTCAACCCTCAGGTAAGCTACTATACCTATTCCCATATCGCTGGAGTCTCCAAACACATGGAGTTGATAGGAATATGTGGGGAGAACGTGACCAAAATATGAACGGGAAATCGTTAAGTTCTCGATGGATGGTAGAGAATCTTCCCATTTCATCCACTTCTTTAGTAGTTCTCCCTTAAGTGGATCATCCCACGAGTGGTTTTCAAGCCACATTTTTTGCACTAAGTTCCAAGCAACAAATATAACTGGACTAATAAATCCCAATGGATCGAAATAAGTGCTCAGGATACTTAGACAAATCCGTTTACTTCTAACTGGATTATCTCGCTGTTTTAACTGGAAAAACAAGATATCTCTCTCCGTGTCCCATTTTAAACCAAGTGTTTTGGTTTCTGGAAGGTTGTCTTTGATGAGGTCTAGATCTTTAACACCTCGGTCTTCTACTGGGATCGATTCCAGAAACTCACGGGCGTTACTAGTGAATTTGGTTAGTCGAAATCCACCGCGTTGCAAGCACTCCACCGTCCCCTTGGCAACATCAATGGCTTCTTCCACCGATGGGAGGGACTTTAAATTGTCGTCAAACATCAAACAGGATATATCCCGTTTGATGTTGTCGATAACCGCTTTAGGAAGGCGTATCGGTTGTCACCAGTAGTGGTACGCACTACTGAACAAGCGTTCGAGGGGCTCGAGATGATCCCGAAAGCCTGGATGGTCATCCAGTACTCCACCGGTTTTAGGTTAAGATCCCCTTCAGGCCACCACAGAAATCGTAGGCTGTCTCGATCCCTATCCAGCGCCTTGACTTGTAAGAACATGCCTTCTATATCCGAAGCGAAAGCGATAGAATATTGCCGTAATCTTAATAGTATTCCCAACAAGGATTGGAGTAAGTTGGTCCCCGGCAACAATTCGGAGTTCAGGGATTGGCCCATGTAAAGGGCGGAGCCGTCTAACACTACCCGGACTTCGTTGGTTTACCGGGTTTGGGAACGTAATGGTGTGTTAGATAATACGTTCTCTCGGTTATGGGTGTTTCTTCCGGTACTCGCTCCGCGTATCCCTTATCGATAAACTTCTTCAGCTGGGTTTTATACATATCCCTAGCTGAAATATTGGCCGTAAAACGCCGATGTAGTTGCGCGATTCTCTTTTCCGCTAAAGGTTGGTTATTTATAAAGTTGGGTTCTCACCGTCGGAACGGAAGACCAATCTCATCTTTCAAAAAACGAGTAGTTGTTTCCTGAATCTGCTTGGCTCTCTCTTCCTCGACGGACAAAGCCTTGTCGTAGGAATTAGGCTCTATCTACGGCTTCTTGAGTAAAGAATCGTATGGCGTGTTCATCGTTAATTTTGTTGTTGTATCGCTCTACCACTTCGTTCAATTCGTCATTGTAGTTGAATTGTCCTCCATGATTGATGAGATGGCACAGGTTTACTTGGTTTAACCAAGTGTCATTTTCGGTGAGGAGGTCAATTGTATTTTCCTCGTCATATAACTGAGTGATATTGTCATTGTCTGAGGAGTATGTTGTTCCCTCAGTTGTGGTTTCTCCCTCACTAATTTTTTCTTCCCATTCACTCACCTGATGTTCCCTCTCCTCAGGGAGTCTTTCCATTAGTGTTCTACGGGAAGGTCCAGTGAAGTACCAACCTACTCTCGTTCTTCCCGCGTATGTTTGTAAGGGTTGTGGTCGAGCAGGCCCTTTTTCTAATATCTCAAGCGCGTCGTGCGCATTTTGGCCGATTAATATCTGTACCCCTGGGTAGTCGGTGGTGAATCTAGGGATATCATGCTGCTGTGTAAAATGGTCTTCATCCCAGTTGTAAGGTTTCACTTGGCTGTTAGCAAAGTTCTTTATTGCCACCATTTTTACTGACCTTATGCTATGTTCTCCTAGTTCATTCTGGGGAGTGGACAACGCACCCACATAGTAATCTGTAGCTACTGTGGATTTCCAAACCTGCATAATTCCTGAAAGGTTCAACTTAGTTCGGAACTTGGGTTGTCCAGCAAAGATATCTTTGGCAAGTTCTTTGTCGATGAATGTACCCGTGCTGCCGGAGTCAAGGAGGGCGTTTACTATAAGACTTTTCCCTAGTCTGTGGACTCTCAGCTGCACTACCAAGAATTCCCGGATTCCGATGTTGGAAGTCGGCGCTTTCCAAGATGGTTGCCGGTCCGGAATAGTCAGTCAAGGATCTACTTCCCTGGCTTCAGTCTCATACGTAAGTGCTCGATACACTGCGGTGTTTATCATATAACAGGATTCGTTTTCGTCGGAGAATTCGTCCGTGTAGAATCCTTCCATCTCAGAGCTGTGGTCAGTGTCGTTCACATCACTGAATTGGACATGTATTCCGAGCTCACTTACCTGGCTCGTAAGGGTTCTGTCGAATTCTGTGTGCAGCACGATATGATGTTTCACACCGCACTTAGCACACCTCGCGTAACAGGTCTGCCGTTGGTGTCCTTGTCTGAGACAATTATAACACAACCGCTTATCCCACATGACATCATGTATATCCTTTAATGATTTCTTCAAGAATTCATCGCACCCACTCAAGCAATGGGGCCCGTCGCACAACGCACATTTGGGTTTGATGTTACTTACTTTAACCTGTGTGGTGTTGTGCACACTTGTTCTTTCCTCGGGCTTTCTTCCATGAATTCTCTTATGAGACGTAGGAGGAGTTGTTACCAGTTCTCTTCTGTCACTGGTTCGAGACTTAAATTTACTTACGTCTTTTCTTGGTTTGTTGACATAATAAGATCTTTCGGTGTCTTTCCTGCTGTTCTCCTCGTGGGAGGTTTGGCTTTCGCCATCGTCTGTATATGTATAACACACTGGTGTTACCTTTCTCCTAGAAATGGGTTTTTCACTCACCTTATTTTCCGGTGTCTTCTCCCGGGACTGCTTTAGGAGCTGTAATCTTACTTCTCCATTTAAGAATGACAGGAGATCAGCCATGGTAGGGTCCCTTTGTTGCTGGTCCATCATATAGAGAACTCTTTTGTCACAACGAGTACCTACTCCACCCTTTGGTAAAGTAGATGCAACGGCTCCAACAACCATAGAACTCTGATATTCATGAGACTTACCTAGCCAATCTAACTGTCCAATGTAACAATCTAACAGATCTCCTGGATCTCATCGGAAAATTCTATAATCCCGCTGCTAAGAAACTTTCGGGGCGCTACTAATTTCGCATACAAATACCTAGCTATGTTAGTCCTATTACCGTACCTGATGTTTAGTGTATCCCAAACTTGTCTTAATCCATCTGGATGTCCAATAAACTTTAACGCCATTAACTTGGGAGGTCCTTCCAAGCACTCGATGAGGAATCTAAGTTTCTCTCCCTGGGATAGTACAGAGTTCTGTATGTTATCTTTATAATATTCATTAAAAGGTAACCATTTCATCTCATCTCCATTGAACTTGACGATCTCTCCCGCCTTTACCACTTGACGGGCTTCGGTTCTAGCCATTTGACGCATAAAACTTTCTTGGGCCATTGTATTATTTAATATCGAGTTATCGGTATATAAATTTCTCTATAAAATTCCTTAATAGGGTTTACTATAGGGGTTTCTACTTCACTAGCAGTATATATGCGTGTAGGCTCCACACCTTGCGCATGAAAGACTTCAGACCTAACAGGTTGACACATTGTTACAGGGGGTGGTGGTATACCCATTTGTATATTTACTAATTTATCGCATTCTAACGCAATACTATGTTGCACTTCTTCCAGTTCTAACCTACTCTCTCTTACTGTTCCCTTTAAAACAACTGAACAGTCCTGTAAAAGCTTTTGCGGACATAAGAAGTCATTTTTACACGCAATGTACCGTGTCGGTGCTTTGGTGCACATAACAAGTCATTTTGCTGCAATTCGCTTAATACTCTAAAAGATTGGAGCTCAGATGACGAAATCTGTCAGCTGATTCAGTGTCAACGTGGAACCTTTCTTTGTTCTGCCTAGCTCAGCCAATCAGAGCGATTTTCACTTTATTTCTGACAAGGCCTACGGAAAACCGCGCAATGCATTACGGTTTATGTTTACCTTTCTGAGCCAGAGTGAACCGGCTTGGAAATCTTCTGTACTTCTGTTGTAGAAGTTTCAGACTTTGGCCTAGAACATCTGATGGCTTTGATTACAAGAACGTAAAACTATTAACATATTGCACACATTGAACATTGCTGCACATGGAACACTGCATAAGTAACATATACTGATTGTTCACCGCATTATTTTACTTCTGTTATTAATTGTTGTTATATGGATATATATTGCTGATATATTTGGAGAATAACGATAAATAATCATAAACCCCCAATCTTCTTGATTAATGAAGGTAAGAGGGAACGGTTACCTGTAGCAATTGCGACTTACATTATAGTGGTTTATATGTGAATTAAATGCTATTTCATAGTTCCTACATGTGTCAGTTGCTATCCTCCTTATATATGATCAAATTCAGTGACGGTCGGCAGGTCAGTGTGAAGTAGTGTGAAGTCGTGTGAAGTAGTGTGAAGGTTAATAAAGCATCTCCTAAAGAATGCGCTTTTTACGAAACTCAGTAGCCATCTAGTTGTGATTAGTATAAGTCATAACTCTGTTTTTATACTTAAAGCGCCACGTCCTACAGGAACTGTTAATATTTCCCCGAAAGTAAATATATTGTCAGAGATTATATAGTAACGATCAATCGAATAATACAGTAGATCTACACTGCAATCACTTTCAAAGCATCCGAATCCAGTCTCCCTTAACTGTGGGTGAATGATCGCGCACAGACTGGCTTTGGCGGATGTAACTTCAGTACATTAAATAATTGGTCTAGGCTAAAGTCGATTTATAAACAAGAAGAGAAATAAAATTGGCAGGTTAAACTGCTAAAGGTCTAAAAGCACGAACAAGTCCCTTCAAATTCTCGGACTTGCTGGGAGGCTTTATTTTTAGTGCTCTTCAGCTGCACGAGCATCTGCTCTATCTCCCGTCGTCCCTCGTCCATCCACTCGACCGCAGAGGCGGGATTCGCCAACATAGTGGCTGGATGGCACATCGGGACGATGGGGGACAGTTTGTCTATAATGTCTTGCTCGGCTCGGCGTCCAGGACGGTTTGTGATTCCGTCAGTTGTCTACTGGGCACAGGTAATTTGGTACTGTGCAGAGGGAATTTAGAGTTAGGTTCTGGAAGTACAGGTGTCTCTGTCACAGAGGGAATGGCTTCGAGGACAGGCCTAATTATTTCAGGTTCATCTACTATAGTAGGGAGTCCTTTTATTCTAATAATTTGGTCTGTAGGCTCGGGATTACTTAAGTCTACACTAGCTAGTTGCCTTCTCACAGCTGGAGGCAAATTAGGCAACTTCTGCCGGTTCGGCGCTCTTCTACGTCTGCTGGAACGAGATTTATTTCCTCTACCTTCAGGATCCGTTGTATCGCCTTAATCAGAGGAGGTAAATCCCTGTCTTCTGGGAGTAGATCGACTCAGCATCTGCATCTGAGTAGCTGTTCTCTGTTTATTTAAGTAATCTTGCTTCACTTGAAGATTTTCCAACTCTAGTTGGGTTGTCTCTTCAGATGCCTTCCGTTCTGCTTCTACCGCTTTTCTTTTAGCTTCTGCTGCTGCAGCTGCCGCTTTTCTCTCAGCTTCTGCCGCTGCCGCGGCCGCTTTTCTTTCAGCTTCTACCGCTGTCGCTGCCGCCTTTTTCTCAGCTTCTGCCGCTGCCGCTGCCGCTTTTCTTTCAGCTTCTGCTACCGCCGCTGCCGCTTTTCCTTCAGCTTCTGCCGCTGCCGCTGCCGCTTTTCCTTCAGCTTCGGCCACTGCCGCTGCCGCTGCCTTTCTGTCTTCTATCTGTTTTTTCTTTAGTTGTTCTTCTTGTTCTATAGCGATGAGGATGCTTTCATCAAATTTAGCCTGCTCCGCGGCTAATATTTCTGCATCTAACGAGTCCAACACAAATTTGGCTCCCTCACTATTGGGGTGAAGTCCGGATAGCCGTCTCCTTAGCTCTTTATCACCTATAAATTGTTGATAGTTCGAAAGATAGATGTCAATAGCGTCCTACTTCTGAGGTTTCTCAGATATAACTTCGCCTTCCACCTGAGAAAAGGTAGCGTCTGTTTATGGTCGCACGCACAGTTAGCTGAACTTTCCATTATGTCGTTCCCTGGACTTTAAGACTCACCCGTTGGAACCAAGTCTTTACGGCCACTTGCAACGACGTGTCTTGGCTTCTTTTTGAGGCTTCCTCAAAGGCTGAAAGGATTAGCCTGATCCGTAAGATTCGTTCTCGTACTTGATAAAGCAGCTCTCCCTGCTCTTGAGGTCCTTGACGTTGTTGAAACAGGTGTTCCTCTAATCGCTCCAAAGACCTGAAGAATCCCTGGACATATCCTGCTGCCGACCTCTTCCACACAGGTGGATCTCGAGTATCCTTTACTACTCCCATCCTGTATAAGTCCTCCCATGCAGCTTCCGATAAATTAAACGGGAGTCCGGGTCCGGGGAAGTTCCATTGCGCCCCGACAATAGACCTCAGTTCCTCCATCGTGTATCCCGCATGGCAAAATGGCAAAATGGAACACTTAGTAATGCACTGTTAACACGCTGTTACATATTTGTGACTGTAATTAATTAGTAAAATTAAGAATTTGTACGCAGCATAGCGGAGAGTAGTTAAGGTAATAATTTAGAGTACCGTAAACTATTCACGCTGGGCGGTTATTTGAATTAGTGGGCAATAAGTTAGATCGCAGTATACAGTACGCAGAACACATTAGTAAATTGCTGGCCTAAAGGCAAGTTTAGTCCCATAGTAGGTATTAGCCGTAAATAAAAATGTACCATTTTTGATTATTTAAATATTCTCACATTTACACATTCCGTTAGGGAACCCCAGTATTTGCGATTAGATTAGATTAGAAAAGATTATTAGCGCGTTTTAACAGTAAGATTAGGCCATAAGAATACACTCTGAGTGTAAAGCCTCTCACACTCGTCTTAAGTAAGCTTAGGGAGCCGATTCGGGTTTATTGTTTTGGTTATTCCCGCGTGGCTCAACGTCCTTTCCAGTTCCTTTTGATCCAGCGCAACAACGTCTAGTTGACACGCCAGATCTATCTCTAACTCCCGTCTCTCTTTCACGGAGGATGTAGCGGACTTATCGGTTGCGACAGACTCCCGTCGCCTCTCTGTCCTACTAATTTTCCCCCATTTACTGGGGTTTCTACTAACCGACGACACCGAATCCTCGGGGTTAACCGGACAACTGCAAGGCGATGCAGCGAAACTAGTTCAGAACTTTTCTCAAACAAACAACGATTATGAAGAAGCCATTAAATTGTTACAAGACACTTACGGCAAACCACAACTGATTCTTCAATCTTGGCTCCATACGATTTTGGATCTCGAAGAACCTAAGGCAACATCTCGTGGGTTAGCAACGTTTCGAGCGGCCTACAAGGCACAGGTACGTGGGATTCGTAGCCTAGGCAAAAATGTTGAGGACCGGGGTATATTATATATACGCCGAAGTTTAAGTCCGTAAACTTCCGCCGAAGATCCGCGATAACATAAACCAAGCGGCGCGAACCACGTACTGGAATTTTGACGACCTTCGGAAGGCCATACAGTAAGAAATTGAACAACTGGATGCGATAGAAACTGAACAAGTAGTGGTACCTAAATGGGGAAAAGGAATTAATGGTAGTTCCTCAACTACTGGCGTAAAGGGAGGAACAGTTGGTTCGTTCGGAACTTCTTCCAAATCCACCCCAAAGATGCAACCAGGTAATGTTAATTCGAATAAGGTTATCCACTGTTTTCTCTGTTCGGGCAAATATTCAGTTCGGTTGTGTGAGCGATATACAACCGCAACAACGAAACAAATGCAAGTCGATGAAAATAGATTATGTTCTAATTGTCTGCAATCAGAACACACCCCTGGAGCGCAGTGTCCAACAAGAACCGTTGTTAGGTGTGTGGTGGATTCCTCCATATGGTTCTTTATGGTGATAATAATAGCACAAAACCTTCAACTAAACCCTCTATACCATCCTCGGTTTCCAGTCCAGTTTGTGATGGACAATCTACTCTATTACCTACTGCATTGGTTCCGATTGTCTACAACGACGAATTGAACCTATACAACGTGCATACACTACTCGATCATGGTTCACAACGAACGTATATGCTTCGACAAATAGCGAAACTTCTAAAACTACGAACGCTAGGCCAAAATATATTATCCGAAGATAGTTTCAGCGGTGAAGGTTCACCGGAAGTATTTGACGATGTTCAATTTTCCGTTTTAACCTCCGACAGTTTAATCAACACTAAGCTTGTCTCGTTGATAAGCTTCCCTTAGGGTTATCGACAAGTAGTCGATCAGATGTTGTAAATAATTTACGATTAAATTGATTTAAATTAGCTTATCCTTGTGCTGGTGATTCAGTATCTGAATCAAAATATTGATCAGCACCAATTAACAATCCTAAATTGATAATTGGTGCTGATCAAAATTTTGATTTTGTCTCAGCTACTCGTATTAATGAAACCGATTTATATGTGTTACCTTCTAATTTAGGTGACATTGTTGCAGGCCATGATTTATGTCCTGTTAATAACATTTCGAATGAATCTGGTGAATCTAATGAATTATGTAATATTAATATTAGTCTTCTTACTGTCTGTAACAATAATAGCCATAATGTTTTACTAATAGTGATAACATAGAAAAGTTATGGAGTTTAGATACAATATGAATACAATTTCCAGACATTATGAAACCGTATGTGAATTCGATTAATTCGTTTACCATGGAAACCTAATTGTAACAAATTGCCCATTAATTATGGTGTTGCTGAAAAACGCCTCGAATGTACCTTAACCCTCCTATTAGTACCGGGCTATAAAATGTTGTACAAATACCGGGGGGGGGGGGGGGGTCATATTGACCCCCCCCCCCCCCCCCCCCCCACCCTCTAAAATCTACAAATATTTACGAAAACGTCTGATTTTTTGTTTGTACGTAGGTATCACTTGTCTGGATCCGACCGAAAAAAAAAATTCGAAAAAATGTAATGGGGTGGTTATATTGCAGCACAATTACAAGTAGTGCACAATTTTCACAAAATTTGAAAGTTACATTTTCGGCTAATTATTTTTCAATACAGGTTTTCTGGGGTGTAAAATACATTGAAAATATATAAAAATGATATGATTACTATAAATGGCTGTTTAGTCCTCTCTGCGTAGAAAAAAAATGAAAAAAACAAGTAACTAGCACTTTTCAGTTAGAACACAAAATTTTTAATTTACTTATACGATGCTATAAATTCGTATTTTCAGGTTTTCAAGGGCGCTGATTCTAATGGAATACATTTCTAATATGCCAGATCATTGCTACTTGTTTTTTTCGGCGTAACTTGGCAAATTTTGGTACTAGCACCAAATTTCGTACCCATCACCAAAAACCACAAGTTGGTGATGTCCAGTGCTGTTTTTATTGATTCCATCGGATTCAGGACCCTCATAAACCCGTATAACGCAAGAAACAAGGTGATACTATCTACTGATCAATTTTCATATTTTCAAAATTTGGTGCTAGCACCACATTTTGCACCCATATCCGAAAAATACAAGTTTGAGATGTCTAGTTCGATAATTATATATTCCATTGCATTCAGAACAGCCATAAACCTCTAAAACGCAAGAAATAAATTCTCACAAGCAATTTTATCTATTGAATGGATTTTCAAAATTTCGTGCTAGCACCAAAATTTGCACACAGCACCGAAAAATACAAGTTTGATACGCTTGGTGCAACTCGTATATATTTCATCGAATTCAGAACCCCAAAACTCCCCAATTGCGTAAAAAACAAGTTTCAAATAATCAATTTACAAAATTGACATATTTCAAAATTTGGTGCTGGCACCAAAATTTGGCACCCACCGAAAAAAACAAGTTTAAAATTTCTAAATCAATTTATATGAATTCCATCCAAATTCTAACACCAAAAAACCGGTGTAAATCAAAAATAGAGATGTTACAATTTATATTTAATGAAATGTAATTTTCAAAAAACGTCTCAAAAAAAGTGCCAAAAGTAGGGTTAAAAAATGGTGCTATAACTCGAAAAGTACCCAATATTTTTGAAAGCGGTTTTCATTACTAGGAAGACAATAGATTTTTAGGAAAAGTCAAAAAATGTCAGATTCCCAACTGTGTTTGTTTCAAAATTATAATAAAAAAACCACGGGAGGGGTCATATTGACCCCCCCCCCCCCCCCCCGGGTTTAATAGGTTAAATAAACTGCGTAAAGAACCACATTTATTAGTGTCTTACGACAATATTATAAAGGAACAACTGAAACGCGGATTTATAGAATGAGTAGAAAGCTGTGATAAATTTAGAACTGGTGCAATCGATTCTGTTAGAATACATTATTTAGCCCATCACAGTGGATTGAAACCTACTTCTACTACCACACTACTTAGAATGGTTTTTGATTGTTCTTTTAAATCCGGTAATAAACCAAGTTTAAATGATTGTTTATTTTCTGGTCCGTCTATGAATCAATTATTGTGTGATTTATTATTACGTTTTAGAATTAACGAGTTTTGTGCAATTTCTGATATAGAGAAAGCATTTTTGCAAGTAGGTTTGGACAAGGCTGATCGTGACGTAACTAGATTTTTATGGTTAGAAAACCCTAATGATTCTAATAGTGTTGCTATTTTTTTCTTCAAAGTTGTTATATTCTGCGCAACTTGCGGCCAGATTTTATTGAACGCCACCGTGCGTCATCATTAGGAACAGTATTCTTTACCAGTAGCTATTGAGATAATAAACAATATTTATTTAGATAATTTACAGTGCACAAAAGATAATGAAGATAGTCTCATTACATTTTATAATGAGAGTAAACGGTTATTATGTAAAGGTGGATTTTCATTGCGTGAATGGGTGACAAATTCTCCTAAACTACGAGACATTATTAAAGATAAAGGTGATGGACAGAAAGTTGAGAAAGCCAAAATTTCATATATAGGTATGAATAATTGGTGTAGTTTACAAGATACTTTGAGTTATAATAAGAGCGATATAATCTCACCATCCCCTGAATTTCTAACTAAACGAGTTGTAGCTAGTTTATCATAGAAAGTTTTCAACCCGTTTGGCTTTTTATTACCTGTTACAATTCGTGCCCGAATGTTTGTTCAACGTTTATGGAAACTTAAAATTGACTGGGATTCCGTTATCCCGGAAGTACAGATTTCTGATTGGTTTAAAATTGTATCAGATTTAAACTCAGTAACTGATTTTACATTCCTACGTCAGTTACCATTAACTAACAGTACAATTTTTCATTGTTTTTCTGATGCTTCAAAGAAAGCTTATGGTGTAGTAGTGTATATGGTTAATGAGAATGGTTCTCATTTGGTATCTGCTAGAGCTAGAGTAGCTCCAGTACAGACTCCTTCATTGCCACAGATTGAGTTAACAGCCCTTACGGTAGAAGCTAGACTTTTAAGTTACATTGTAAACCAATATTCAATAGAGTTCAATATTAGGGTGGTGCGTTTTTTACTTTTTTCGATTTCATTGTTCTACCGGTGCACAAAAGTTGCCAAATGGTAAAAAAATGAGGCAAAAAAAAATTCTTTAAATTTCGTCTATATCTTCACGGATCCCAAGAGGGTTTAAATTTTGTGCCATCGCGATGTACTATAATGAAATTTATAACAAACAATATAACACATTGATGAAAGATCAATGACTCAAAAAAGAACTTCCTGCATGCATCAAATGTCATCAAATGGGTCCAAACTTAGTTAGATACCAAAATTTTACTTTTTGGATCAAGGGAACTAGTGCCACAGGCACGTGGCCAGAACCTACCATTTGGTGCAAGTGATGGCCAATTTCTCAATTTTCGCGATGGCCAACTTTGAGTTCTCTTACTGCATTCATATTATGCTCATTAGAACCGCAATGGCCGGTAGACAATTTCAAAACCAACGTAGAGCGAATAGTTCTTGAGATATCGCAGAAAATGTGAAGTCCGGCACAAGTCTACATTACCGACTTGACTTGACAAATACACTAAAAATTATATTTTGAATTATCTCAAGGAATCACGAATAGACACGAATTTTGGTATCTAACTAAGTTTGGACCCATTTGATGACATTTGAGGCATGCAGGAAGTTCTTTTTTGAGTCATTGATCTTTCATCAATGTGTTATATTGTTATAAATTTCATTATGGTGCATCGCAATGGCACCAAAATTTCAACCTTCTTGGGATCCGTGAAGATATAGACGAAATTGAAAGAAATTTTTTTTGCCTTATTTTTTTACCATTTGGCAACTTTTGTGCACCGGTAGAACAATGAAATCGAAAAAAAGTAAAAAACGCACCGCCCTATTCAATATAGGCCATTTATACTTGTGGTCAGATAGATAGTAGAAGGTCAGATAGTTGACACTGTATTGGATACACAACACACAGACCATACTGACAAACCTTATGTAAATAAACGTGTGAAAGCTTTTACCTTCAAGTTATT
>JAUCBJ010002544.1:0-20506 GCA_032718475.1 Nemertoderma westbladi
GGTATGAGACAAAACAAGGGGAACTTGATCATCCCTAAACAAATGGTTTAAATGAAGGGACAAACTAAAACAAACATTGATTATTATATATATTTTTTTTAATTAAGTGTAATACCAGTAAATATCATATGATACAACATGGTGTTTTGTGTAAGATACTCGATTTTCTTATTTTCAATCTAATCTAATCGCAATATTGCATGATGCTAACATTAAAGGGATCAACTCGGGAATTGATTCAGAAGGAATGAAGGAACTGGAGGAAGACGACGCAGAAGTCAGAGAATTAAAAATGTGATATAAAGGTGATAGAAAGAAAGAAGAATCGGAACTGTCAGTGTCAGCAGAACCAGATAGCACACCTATTCGTACTTCTTGTGAAATGGGGCCGTCTCCACCTCCATCTATGGAGCGTAGTCTGTTCAAAGTGACGGCCCTATAACTAGGGCCAGTAAATGAGCGGTTTGAGGTGTAAATATCAGTCCGAAACTGCCGCACTGCAGGCTCAAGTTCTACAAAAGCAGCTCAATCATCTTGATCTCCAAATCTCAAAGTTTCAATCAGAAACTGAACTCGTTGAAATTAAAAAATACAAAATTCGAAGTGAAACTGAACTGGATCAAATTCAAAAAGAAAAGGCTATGATAGAATTGGATGAAGCTCATGCGAGCAGACAGAAGGTAATGGTCAAAACATGGAATATGGAGTGGAAGATCCTGTGTACAGTACAGTACATGTGAACCTGACTACTGTGAATAGCATGTAATCATTTCAAAACTAAAAATGCTGTACTGTTTCTTCTCTATTAGGTCGAACCCACCCTACTGGTACTTTTTCCGAAAAATTAACTCAAGATATTATTTGATCAATAATGAAGCATCACATTATAATATATACATTACGTTATGTCTAATAATGATGTATAAAATGTTTAGCCGAAATTTGATAGAATTTTTTCAATTTCGCAATTTCAATTTGGTACCGTAGGACTCTCGTGTTTCAAGCGAGTATTTTGGAAAAACCCACTTGATTTTCCAAGTATGATTTCAACTTCAAGTGAAAAAGTGCCCTCAAGTGCGATTTCATGTTCAAGTGCGAATTTAAGTTGGTCTGTTGAACCAGCCCCTGGTCTCTGAACTTGAATACCAATTTATTTCAAGCCACAGTGGAAGGTGTACTTTGTAAGTGGTTGAGACGATAACGTAAATAACTTAAAATAATTGATGTATTTTACACAAAGCTACTAAGGGCAAAACTAAAAATCATCTGGAGAGAGACACATGACAAAAGTCAAGCTTTATGGTACAATACCA
The DNA here is from genome assembly GCA_032718475.1 of Nemertoderma westbladi. Classification (NCBI taxonomy): domain Eukaryota; kingdom Metazoa; phylum Xenacoelomorpha; order Nemertodermatida; family Nemertodermatidae; genus Nemertoderma; species Nemertoderma westbladi. The sequence continues at coordinate 1,314 of JAUCBJ010002544.1, forward strand.
CCTGTACTACCGTAGCTACTATACATGGATGCAGACTATGATTCCGATTCAATTTGTTCTGCTGGAGAAATAAAGACGAGCTCATACGACTAGTGACGGGCCTAGTGGCCCGATAAGGAACCAACTTTTCACTAGAAGCAAGTCGGAAGTCATCAATCAAATGTAAATTCCATCAACAATGTTTGCCTATGGTCTTTAATGGAAAGTGTTATTTACCTATGGTCAGAGAGAGAGATTCCATTCTGTAACTTGGCAATTACTCAAATCCAATCACCTGAATGGCACAATAGAGTAAACTAAAGTAAATTTCCTCAACAATGTTTGTCTATGGTCTGAAGGGAAGCCGCTAAATGCCATTCACCTATAAAACATTTTGAATGCCACAGTGTGTAACCTGATGCAGATATTAAGCATTGATTTTTACATTTCAAACTATAATGGTAGCCTATGGAGTATCATATTATGTGGCTGATTAAACATACACTTTTATAAACATACATACAGTCTCCACAGTATTAATGTTGGCATTAATGTAGCCAACACACTGTGTACATTAGTCATTCAATTAAGGTTACATTAGCAGAGTGAGTAACTTGTAGATATTCCCATAGAATGTGTTGGGAAAAGTTATTCAGCTGAGGCTGTAATAGATAACAAACGAAACCAACCAGTTAATGTTTGCTTTGACAGAGTGCTAGGGCCTAAACAAACAGTATGGGTGTACTAAGTACAATAATCTTGGAAACCTCATCGATTTATACTAAGCCTTGAGTAGAAAATCCATCACATAAGCCATTTTTCATCACGATACCAGCTGTTATTGATGTTATTAGCAAGTCGTAAGACTTGATTACTGTAAGAATTATTCGCTGATTGATTGACTGGCTGGCTGGCTGGCTAATCTACAGGCAAAACTACTTTTGATGAAATTTTCACAGTGACTGGCTGATCGGATTCTAAGGTCCCTGGCATGATTGGCTACTCCGTCCATAGCCTCTGGGCTCGAAAAATAGATGTAAACGAAAAAACGCCATAGTAGCAATGATAAAAAAGCACCAATAACATCTGGTGTCATGATGAAAAATTGCTTATGAAATAGATTTCTACACATCGCTTAGTATAAATCGATGAGGTTGCCAAGATTATTGTACTTAGTACACCAATACTGTTTGTTTATGCCCTACCACTCTCTGGCAAAGCAAACATTGACTGGTTGGTTTAGTTTGAAATCCATTACCGCATCAGCCGAATAACTCTTCCCAATGCATTCTATGGGAATATCTACAAGTTACTCACTCTGATAGTGTAAGCTGAATGACTGTTAGGTACACAGTGTGTTGGCTACATTAATGCCAACATTAATACTGTGGAGACTGTATGTTTATAAAAGTGTATATTTAATCAGCCACATAATATGTTTCTCCATAGGCTAACATTATAGTTTGAAATGTAAAAATCAATGCTTATTATCTGTATCAGGTCACACACTGTGGCATTCAAAATGTTTTATAGGTGAATGGCATATAGAATGAATAATGTATAGAGATGGCCTAGTAATGCTATTCAATAGAGGAATGGCCAACTAATTACATCTCAACTCAACTCGAGTGAGAGTAGCTCACATTGTTTGTACAGGACAAACAAACCTCGTCTGTCATAGACAGAGTGTAAGGCATAGAACAATTACACCATCTGGACTGGCAACTAAATTCCTTTGTCCTACCTACCGCGTAGCTCAGCATTAGTTGAATGGACAGATCTTTCCACATCATCTGGTGTCTCAACTAAAATACATTGCATCTAATTGTTTTATTTATAAATCTTTTGGCCAACATTAATGCTGTGGAGACTATGTTTTTAAAAGTGTATATTTAATCAGCCACATAATATGATTTTTCATAGGCTAACATTATAGTTTGAAATGTAAAAATCAATGCTTAATATCTGCATCAGGTTACACACTGTGGCATTCAAAATGTTTTATAGGTGAATAGCATTTAGCGGCTTCCCTTCAGACCATAGGCAAACATTGTTGAGGAAATTTACTTTAGATTACTCTATTGTGCCATTCAGGTGAATGGATTTGAGTAAATGCCAAGCTACAGAGTGGAATCTCTCTCTCTGACCATAGGTAAATAATACTTTCCACTCTTAATACTTAAAGACCATAGGCAAACATTGTTGATGGAATTTACATTTGATTGATGACTTCCGACTTGCTTAACGGTGTCTTGATGCCATCTCTAATTTTACCATTGCGCCTATGGCGTTTTTTCGTTTGTCTATTTTTCGAGCCCACAGCTCATGGACGAAATAGCGGAATATACCAGGGACCTTAGAATCGCGGTATCTAGCCGCTGTGAAAATTTCATCAAAATCGTTAGTAGTTTTCGCTGTAGATTAGCCTACATAATGAATGAAATAATTATGGATAATATATGCTCACATATAGATATAGATAGTCCATCTAGAAAGGTATATGTACGAGAATTGTACTAAGTACAATAATCTTGGAAACCTCATCGATTTATACTAAGCCTTGAGTAGAAATCCATCACATAAGCCATTTTTCATCACGATACCAGCTGTTATTGATGTTATTAGCAAGTCGTAAGACTTGATTACTGTAAGAATTATTCGCTGATTGATTGACTGGCTGGCTGGCTGGCTAATCTACAGGCAAAACTACTTTTGATGAAATTTTCACAGTGACTGGCTGATCGGATTCTAAGGTCCCTGGCATGATTGGCTACTCCGTCCATAGCCTCTGGGCTCGAAAAATAGATGTAAACGAAAAAACGCCATAGTAGCAATGATAAAAAAGCACCAATAACATCTGGTGTCATGATGAAAAATGGCTTATGAAATGGATTTCTATACAATGCTTAGTATAAATCGATGAGGTTGCCAAGATTATTGTACTTAGTACACCCATACTGTTTGTTTATGCCCTACCACTCTCTGGCAAAGCAAACATTGACTGGTTGGTTTAGTTTGAAATCCATTACTGCCTCATCCGAATAACTCTTCCCAATGCATTCTATGGGAATATCTACAAGTTACTCACTCTGATAGTGTAAGCTGAATGACTATTAGGTACACAGTGTGTTGGCTACATTAATGCCAACATTAATACTGTGGAGACTGTATGTTTATAAAAGTGTATATTTAATCAGCCACATAATATGTTTCTCCATAGGCTAACATTATAGTTTGAAATGTAAAAATCAATGCTTATTATCTGTATCAGGTCACACACTGTGGCATTCAAAATGTTTTATAGGTGAATGGCATATAGAATGAATAATGTATAGAGATGGCCTAGTAATGCTATTCAATAGAGGAATGGCCAACTAATTACATCTCAACTCAACTCGAGTGAGAGTAGCTCACATTGTTTGTACAGGACAAACAAACCTCGTCTGTCATAGACAGAGTGTAAGGCATAGAACAATTACACCATCTGGTTTGGCAACTAAATTCCCTTGTCCTACCTACCGCCGAGCTCAGCATTAGTTGAATGGACAGAACTTTCCACATCATCTGGTGTCTCAACTAAAATACATTGCGTCTAATTGTTTTATTTATAAATCTTTTGGCCAACATTAATGCTGCGGAGACTATGTTTTTAAAAGTGTATATTTAATCAGCCACATAATATGATTTTTCATAGGCTAACATTATAGTTTGAAATGTAAAAATCAATGCTTAATATCTGCATCAGGTTACACACTGTGGCATTCAAAATGTTTTATAGGTGAATAGCATTTAGCGGCTTCCCTTCAGACCATAGGCAAACATTGTTGAGGAAATTTACTTTAGATTACTCTACTGTGCCATTCAGGTGAACGGATTTGAGTAAATGCAAGCTACAGAGTGGAATCTCTCTCTCTGACCATAGGTAAATAATACTTTCCATTAAAGACCATAGCCAAACATTGTTGATGGAATTTACATTTGATTGATGACTTCCGACTTGCTTAACGGCGTCTTGACGCCGTCTCTAGTTTTACCATTGCGCCTATGGCGTTTTTTCGTTTGTCTATTTTTCGAGCCCATGGCTCATGGACGAAATAGCGGAATATACCAGGGACCTTAGAATCGCGGTATCTAGCCGCTGTGAAAATTTCATCAAAATCGTTAGTAGTTTTCGCTGTAGATTAGCCTACATAATGAATGAAATAATTATGGATAATATATGCTGACATATAGATAGACCATCTAGAAAGGTATAATATGTACGGGAATTGGGAAAAACGAAATTGCAATAACAATAGAGAATCAAGCAGTCTGGCATAGCATTCTTAATGCAAGCTGCACTGGGCTTGCCATTTTGTGGATTGCATGGTGGTGACAAAATGTTTTTGTTAAGCTGGCATAGCATCTCAATGTGCAGTTTCAATGCAGCAGGCCGATTATAGTAGTAGTATGAAGCCTGGAAGGATGATATTTCCATTGTCTGAGCTTACTTCAACCTAATAGTAGAAGTAATATTCACTCAACCTCGTAGAAGTAATATTCACTCAACCTAGTAGAAGTAGTAATACTCTGCTAAAATCTATATAAGTATGACTTATTTAGTAATACATAATATTTTTTCCTACAAAGCAACTAAGCTGATGTGATATTAATGCATTAGAATACCTATCAAACACCGTAAGCATGTTGAATGATCACGCTCGCACAGATAAAGATGGCAGCATACATGACCAACTAATTATAGAATCCGTAACTCATTCTTGACATCAAACCTACTTGACTTATTACTTTACATACTAAAGTGAAATTCACTGCTAAAACCCAATATGACTCCTTGATTAAGGAATCCTTACATGTGTGACGCCAAACCTAGTTAAACTTTCATAGTTTTATTGACAGGTTCTAACCTAAGTGTGATAATAGACGCCCCAAATTGATGCGCATCAAATTTAATGTTTCTGTCCCCAAATTTAATCATCTGGTGTAATTTCTAATTATGTCATATTTTATTAGCACTGTCAGACGGATTGTGGACATATCGCTTGGAATGAGAATGTTGCCAATCTCCTCACTCCCAGTCATTTTGACCGGTGTCACAGCATATTTTCCCCCCTGAATATTAAGCCCCAGCCCCCACCCCAGCCCCCACCCCACCCCCCCCCCCCCCCAACCCCCGGTTAAAATCCACTAGCGTATTATGATCTCTAGGACAAAATACGCTAGCATAATTTGTCCTAGGAGGTTAGTATCTGCTAACAGATATAGTCCGTTGTTTGCAGTTTCGGTCCCCCAATTTTACCTTTCTTTTCACTCGATTTAATATCTCTGCATTAGAATAAGTAGCTAGCAGTCTACTGGTAGCTTTAGAGTTGACACCCACCCTGTGGAACGGCAAACCAGTGTGTGGTATTTGCCCCGAGAGCTGACTCGGAAAAAAAAGCACCCCCCAACCCCCTACTATGGATTACATTAGTAATGCGGAGGTCCGGCCGCTAGAGGCCAGTGGAATTACCGGATACAATCGGCCTCACAGACGTCAGTTATCGCCTGACTGGCTGCCTGTCTCACCCCCTACTGGAGAGAGAGAAGACAACAATTCTTTGAGTCCCTTTCCTGATGACCTTTCTGGCCCAAACCCTGGGTCACCAGGGAGGCCAGATTGTGAGGGGGAGAGGGATTCTGGAGTTGGAGGCTACTCTCATGTTCCCCCCCGACCAACAAAGCCATTGGTGAATCTGAGGCAAGTCACTAGACTAGCCTCAGTAAACACCCTAACACTCGGGTCCCCAATGCGAAAAGGTGAGCTGACTGCCTTGGCAGATAAGCTTTCTCTTAGCGCAGTGGGTGTTCAAGAGCACCGAATGCAGACTGGACAGACTGATGAGGTTCTGATTAAGGACAAGGGGGGTGGTTGGCAACTCGCCCTCGCGTCAGCAGATGATAATGGCAATGGTGGTATTGGTCTATGGATGAATCCAACTGCACATGCAGCATTGGACAAAATAGACCAAATCTCTAACCGCATCATCCGTTGCCACTTCTCATGTTCTGGAAGACTGGCTAAGAAGTTTCCTAAGGTGGTTCTGATTGTGTGCTACTCTCCAACTAGTGTTGCCCCTGTAAAGGAGGTTGAAAATTTCTACCACAATCTACAAGCAGCTACTGATGGAGTGGATCAGCATGCATTATTAACATTCCTGGGAGACTTTAATGCAAGTCTGCATCAATCATCTACATTGCCCTGGGTCTATAGCAGTAGTGTCAACCGAAATTCCGTCCATCTTCAGGATTTTATCTCTGGAAATGGATTGTTTTCGGCTGGAACCCAGTTCAAGAAGCGAACTGGAAAGCTATGGACTCATAGTGGACCCAGTGGTCACAAGTCCCAGATAGACCATATTCTGTTTCGTAGGAAGTACAGGAGCTATATACAAGACTGTAATGCATTTACACTTCGACCCTTCTCCAGTGATCACCGCCTTATTGTGGCCAAGGTAAGACTTAGTCTGCGTGCTAGCAGAACAACGAAATCTGCCTTGCCACGGCATGACTGGTCCTCTATGTTGCAACAGCCAAGTGTGAGATCCAGCTTCACACTACAGCTGAGCAACAGGTATGAGGTTCTTGCCTCTGAGGCGACAGATCACTGTGAGGGCTATACTGCCTTCACAGAAGCAGTTAAGTTAGCAGCTGCAGAAACAGTTCCTGTATACCCTGAAACAGGAAAAGGGCCCCCTGGGCTGACAACAAAATCCAGAAGTGCCGAAATGACCTATATAAGGCGCAAAAAGAGTCCCGACTCAAACAGACTACAGCGGCCAAGAATGCAGTTAAGGCTGCATCTAGTTCCCTGAACAGGCAGTACTCTGTTAATCTATAGGAGCTAATAAACCAACAGGTTGATGCCATCAATGATGCCGACGACAACAGGCAATCATCCCAGGCATGGAAATCGATCAACTTGCTTACTTGGCGGAAAAGCCAACCAACCACCAAGGTTAAGGCTGAATCACCAGCCGATCGCCTCAATGGTTGGAAGGCCCACTTTGAAAAGCTCCTCAATAATGACAGGGTATTGCCGGATAACTTTATAGAAGTAAAAGTGTCTGAGTCAGTACTCCCAGATATTCCCATTGGCGATATCTCCTTTGCAGAAGTGAAGGCTGCTGCAAAGAGCATTAACCCTATTAGTACCGGGCTATAAAATGTTGTACAAATTCCGGGGGGGGGGGGTCATATTGACCCCCCCCCCTTTAAAATCTACAAATATTTACGAAAACGTCTGATTTTTTGTTTGTACGTAGGTATCACTTGTCTGGATCCGACCGAAAAAAAAAAATTTCGAAAAAATGTACTGGGGTGGTTATATTGCAGCACCAAAATTACAAGTAGTGCACAATTTTCACAAAATTTCAAAGTTACATTTTCGGCTAATTATTTTTCAATACAGGTTTTTTGGGGTGCAAAATACATTGGAAAATATTTAAAAATGATATGATTACTATAAATGGCTGTTTAGTCCTCTCTGTGTAGGAAAAAATTGAAAAAAATAAGTAACCAGCACTTTTCAGTTAGAACACAAAATTTTTAATTCACTTATACGATGCTATAAATTCACATTTTCAGGTTTTCGAGGGCGCTGATTCTAATGGAATACATTTCTAATATGCCAGATCATTGCTACTTGTATTTTTCGGCGTAATTTGGCAAATTTTGGTGCTAGCACCAAATTTCGTACCCATCACCAAAAAGTACAAGTTTGCGATGTCCAGTGCTGTTTTTATTGATTCCATCGGATTCAGGACCCTCATAAACCCGTATAACGCAAGAAACAAGGTGATACTATCTACTTATCAATTTGCATATTTTCCAAAATTTGGTGCTGGCACAACATTTTGCACCCACATCCGAAAAATACAAGTTTGAGATGTCTAGTTCGATAATTATATTTTCCATTGAATTCAGAACAGCCATAAACCTATAAAACGCAAGAAATAAATTGTCACAAGCAATTTTATCTATTGAATGGATTTTCAAAATTTCGTGCTGGCACCAAAATTTGCACACAGCACCGAAAAATACAAGTTTGATACGCTTGGTGCAACTCGTATATATTTCATCGAATCCAGAACCCCAAAAAACCCCAATTGCGTAAAAAACAAGTTTCAAACAATCAATTTACAAAATTGACTTCTTTCAAAATTTGGTGCTGGCACCAAAATTTGGCACCCACCGAAAAAAACAAGTTTGAAATTTCTAAATCAATTTATATGAATTCCATCCAATTTCTAACACCAAAAAACCGGTGTAAATCAAAAGTAGAGATGTTACAATTCATATTTAATGAAATGTAATTTTCAAAAAACGTCTCAAAAAAAGTGTCAAAAGTAGGGTTAAAAAATGGTGCTATAACTCGAAAAGTACCCAATATTTTTGAAAACCGTTTTCACTACTAAGAAGACAATAGATTTATAGGAAAATTCATAAAATTTCAGATTCCCAACTGCGTTAGTTTCAGAATTATAATAAAAAAACCACGGGGGGGTCATATTGACCCCCCCCCCCCCGGGTTTAATAGGGTTAAGACCAATCGTGCCAGTTGAGTAGATGGTGTTCTCCCTGAGGTCTTTAAAATACCTGAGTGTTTAAAGCTCATCTATCCCATCATAGTAGACATGTACCGAACAACAAGAGTCCCACAAGAAATGAAAACAAATATGTTGGTGCCAGTTCCCAAGAAGGGCAACCTAACACTCTATGGTTCTTTTCGGGGAATCTCATTGATCTCGATTGCTGCAGAGCTATACAATAGAATTCTATTAAATCACATCAGGGATCCCATTGATAGACTGCTCCATGGAAATCAGAATGGGTTCCGTAAAGGTCGTGGGACCATGGAGCCCATTTTGGCACTTAGAAGGACAATTGAAGAATTATCAAAAAAGAAAGACAGGCATCTGGCTGTTATCTTTGTTGACTTCTTCAAGGCCTTTGATTCAGTCTCTCGCTCACGTATGTTCAGCATACTTTCATTATATGGGATTCCTGATGAAATTATTGCAGCAATCAGATCAGTATACGATGGTTCGACAACATTTGTGTCTACTGTTGATGGTGACACAGAACCATTTGAAGTGTTATGGGGCGTTCTCCAAGGAGACACACTTGCACCATTCTTGTTCATAATTGTGGTTGACTATGTTCTACGCATGTCCTTAGATCATCATAATGATGATTGGGTGATGATAACTCCACCTACTGGCTCCAGAAGTCGAGGAAATCCTGCCAAGTACCTAACTGATCTAGACTTTGCTGATGACTTAGGAGTACACTTTTAATTCTCAGAATCACTAGAGGGAGCCCAACGGCTCCTCAGCTCATTAGAACGTGCTGCTTATAGTGTTGGTCTTTTTATTAACTCCAGAAAGACCAAAATTTTGACAGTTAACTTTGAAAGTTCTCAGCAAGTCTCTGATCGGATGAGCATAAGCTCAAAGGATGGTATGCTTGAGCATGTGGACGACTTCTGTTACCTGGGATCATGGATCCGGAAGTCAGGTGAGGACCTTCGAATATGTAAGGGAAAGAAAGGCATGGGCAGCCTTGAATAGGCTTTCCAGGATTTGGAAGTCACCGAGAATTAATCGGAAACTTAAGGTCCGATTATTTAGAGCAGCAGGAGTTCCAGTACTCCTCTATTGGAGTCCATGCTGGGCTCTAACTGCTGAGGACACCAAATCTCTGGATGGCACATTCACAAGAATGCTACGCCGGGTTCATTGTGTCAAGTACAATGCACACATCTCCAACCAGACAATATATAACATTGGAGGTGTCTCATTGATTCCCCCAAGCTTGACACTAAAACAAAATCGCCTCCGCTTTGCAAGGCATTGCTTTCGCCGTGACGACCAGCCAGTGCATAATCTGGTACTTTGGCAGCCTCATGGAGTGATTAAGCATGGTGGACAACCCATGACTTTCTTGAGACGCATCTTAAAGGACACTGGCCTTGAAGATGCGGATGATCTAGCAAATGTCATGGGTGATAGGGAGTTGTGGCGGCGCAATTTTGTCGACAAGCCGGCACAGCATTCTTAAAAATGCAGCTGCAATGCAGCATGCCGATACTACTACTAGAGTTGACAGTCTTCACGTCGTGAGTGCTTGATATTGAGATATGGCACAGTACTACAGTAAAACAGTAGGTTGTATTATCTATATCGTTTATTGTTTCGGTTAGAATATCCTGCCCCTGTAACCTGTTCCTTTCCCTCAATTGGTAACAATATCGTTTATTGTTCTGGTTAGAAAAGCCTGCCTCTGTAACCTGTTCCCTTCCCTCAATTGGTAACAATATACTTTGTTTTGGTTAGAAAAACCTGCCTCTCTAACCTGTTCCTTTCCCTCAATTGGTAACATTATCGTTTATTGTTTTGGTTAGAAAAGCCTGTCTCTGTAACCTGTTCCTTTCCCTCAATTGGTAACAATATCGATTATTGTTTTGGTTAGAAAAGCCTGCCTATGTAACGTGTTCCTCTTCCCCAATTGGTAACAATATCGTTAATTGTTTTGGTTAGAAAAGTTTGCCTTCCTTTAATATATATCAGCCTAACAAAAATCCCCCTCGAGATTGGTAGTTTAATGATTCGATTTACTGAATCAGTCACCATTATGCTGATGCTAGGTTCTCCTTATATAGCTTATTATATTCTTATAACCAATTCTTGAAGGAAGCTATTTATTATCTGATGATCAATATCGTCAACCTTCTCTAGTTAGAATGGAATCCTGGCTGGCGTACTTCAAGGTGACACATTAGCACCATTACTATTTGTGCTGGATTACACAATGAGGACGACCGCAAAGGGTGAAGATCTGGGATTCACACTTCAAGAACGCAGAAGTAGTAGATATCCGGCAACTACAGTCACAGACGCCGACTTTGCGGATGACATCGCCCTGCTCTCTAATACGCTAGCAGATGCACAGCTTCTACTAAATAAAGTGGAGAGGGCTGCTAAGGAGGTTGGATTGCATATAAATGCAACCAAGACCGAATTCATGACCTTTAATGTTGATGGAAACTTGACAACCATTGATAATAATCAACTAAGGAAGGTCGACGACTTCCAGTACCTTGGATCATGGATAGAGAGTAGCAAAAGGGACATAGAAGTTAGGAAAGCAAAGGCTTGGGTAGCTCTATCAAAAATGGATACCATCTGGAAATCAGATCTCTCCAGGCACCTGAAGAATAAGTTCTTTCGAGCCAGGGTGGAAAGTGTATTTTTATACGAGGGTGAGACCTGGACACTGACTAAATCACTTAAACAACGAATTGATGGTTGCTACACGAGACTACTAAGGGCAGCCCTAAACATCAGCTGGAGACAACACATGACAAACACCAAGCTTTATGGTACAATACCACCTGTATCAACCACCCTCCATGAACGCAGAGTAAGATTCAGTGGGCACTGCTGGCGAAGTAAAGACGAGGTCATACCAGATCTTCTTCTCTGGCAACCAACTCATGGAAAGCGTAGTTGTGGACGACTGGCCATAACATATATAAATCAACACTTGAGAGAAACAAAATTGCGACAACTATGGAGAATCGGGAAGCCTGGAAGGATCTCATTTCCACTGTCCGAGTTCACTCGACCTAGTAGTAGTAGTTGTCACTCAGGTAGTTTAGATTAGACAAATGGTAGTTAAGATAGGAGAAAATCTGCGCGAATGGACAATATCTGCTAGCAAATTTGGTCCAAGGGGGGGGGGGGGGGGTCAAAATCTGATTTTGCCCCCGGTCAAAATATGCGGGGGTGGGGGGGGGTAGCATTTCCGTCTGTCTCACCGGATCACAATGTTATGGGGTAACATTAAAGACCGGGAAGTATAAGCAACAACTTGGTGACTATGGTAATCTATTCCAGTCTGTACTTATCCTTTGGGTTTTTTGGTCATTACTGTCAGTCCTGAGACATTTCTGCTGATTTCTTAAAGGCGGTAGGTAATTGCATCTGTGCCATCAATGAGCCATGATCCCAACTGTTCCTCCTCCTAATAATTGCTATATTGATCCACAATATTTTTATTATTATTAATTTAATGACTATTCGATTAATATAAAATCAATCAATAACAGCTCGATAGGTCCATTAGTAAGTATGTCATATCTTAACAAGTCGGATTGATATATGGGTATAAAAATAATGAAACTAGGTAAAAACAAGTATAAGTTACCTGGGATCATGGATCCGGAAGTCACGTGAGGACCTTCGAATAAGTAAGGGAAAGACATGGGGAGCATTGAATGGGCTTTCCAGGATTTGGAAGTCACACAGAATTTATCGGACCGATTATTTAGACAAGTACAATGCACACAACTCCAACCAGACACTATATAACATTGGATGTGTTTTATTGGTTCCGCCAAGTTTGACACATTGACAAGTTGCAGGACATTGTTTTCTCCGTGAGGACCAGCCTGTGCATAATCTAGTCCTTTGGCAGCCCCATGGAGAAAATAAAGCATGGAGGGCAGCCCATGACTTTCGTGAGACGCCTCCAAAAGGCCCAAAGTCCTTGAAGATGCGGATAATTTCGCGAAAGCCATGGGGGATAGGGAGTTGTGTAAGTGCAACTTTGTTGATAAGCCAGCATAGTAATCTTAAAGCACGCTGTATTGGGCTTGCCAATTGTGGATTGCATGGTGGTGTCAAAATATTTTTGTTGAGCCGGCATAGCATCTCAATGTGCAGTTTCAATGCGGAGCAGGTCGATTATAGTAGTAGTAGCAAATACATGATAGCGGTCCCGAAGCTTCCTTTGCCTGCGATATATCAGCAATTTTTGAAATGAAGCGAATTATTCCAATGCACAAAAAGTAAATACATCATAGCGTGATGAACTTAAATCAAGAAAATAACTTATTCCGTCCCAACAAGTTAACATTCCTGGTGTGAATGAAGTTGACAGGAATCATGTGGAGTGGATTGTCCCAAATAATAATTTATAATATCATCAGTCGCTGTCTTGAACACATCACAATATAATTATGATATGACAGTGTTTACATACTACTGTAATTAAAGAACATGCATCCGTCATTTCCAACTTCTCAACTACGACAAGATAGGTATTAACAGGAAATTACATCTTGGAAGCCCCAAAGGAATATTATAGCTTTTGCAACCTGAGCAGAATATACAGGATGAATCATTTGCTCATGGTGTTACATTGTTGTTTCAAGAATCTACTGTCTGGGATTTGGAAAAGCGCCACCTGATACCGGTTAGTGGTCTCACCTGGTTTTGGTGCCATTATGATGATAGAACTTAAATTACTTTTAAATTTGAGAAACTTAATTATTTTGAAATTCTGTTTTTTTTGTTTCTAACAACAATAATTAGAGATAATTGATAATTATATTATTTAATTAATTGTCAAGCAAGTTAAGTAAAAGCACTGGTAGGTAGGCGAGGACCAAAGTATGTAAAAACACTGAAAAGCAACTGGACCTAGATGGTTGCATGCAATCAGTGCTCAGCTGATGGCTGTCAGCGGAAGGCTTTCTCAGGAGACCAAGCTAAGAGACGCAAAGTTTTTTTTACAAATGTTGGTCCTTGCATACCTTCCAGTAATGTTTTTAGTTATTTAGTTCCCAAGATGTTTTTGAATCCCTAATACATTTCAGGGTCAAGACCTCGAGGAGTCTCCAAAACCGAGACTCCTTTATGGTCTCCTTCCAACCCCGCACACCCGCTCCGTCCCCAAAACCGAGACTCCCTTCCACCCCTGAGAAGGAGTGAAGCAGCCCACAACAGCCCAAACTGCAATCGCCGCCTCACAGCACTCAACACAACCCCCAACCCAAGCTGCCTTATTTCCACCCGCTTTGACACATGTCTCAGCAAGATGTTTAATGAACATCTGAGCTTCCATCCCCCCACACACCATCAGTTGAGCACACGAGAGGAATAAAGTGAATACGACGTGTCTCGCAGGGCTCTTGATAGTGCGCCTGCTTGACACATTCCCTTTGAGCGATTAAGGTCTTGGCAGTGGTATTTGATCGAACATAGAAAGATGCATCAAGATTCATAATCGAAATGTCGAAAGACACCACAACCTGGTTCTTCTAAACACCTCTAGAGACCAGATCTGCCTTCACTCCATCGACTGCTCGCCTGCTAGAGTCCAGGTGACCTCCGGACAGGGTGACCTCCTGCTCAAAATTTGATGAGCCAAAGTCAGTAAGGAGGTCGTCAAAGACGTCCCTAACCTCATCATGCCGACGTATAACTAGGCCACCAACCCTACAGCTAAGGGCGTTCGCTGTGCTAAATTTATCACCACACCGCTCACAATTAACGGGAAGGTCCGGGAGGGGGGGGGGGGGGGGGGGGGGGTGACAGGCCATAACGCAGAACGAGGCCATCTCGGAATGTCTCTGGGTTTAGATCAGTGTGGTCAATGGGCGATGGTTGGGCTGTGAGCCAGCCACCATACTTTTACTGTGCTGCCTGATTTACTTATAACACCTGTCCGGAGGAAGAACCTTGAGTGCCTCTTGCCTTGAGTGTCTATTATAGATAATATAGACATATTGGTTTATTTATACATTACATTTTTGTAAGTAAAAACAATAGCAATACATCAAACAATATATAGGTATTGTACAACAACATATAGGATTACCCCTAAAGCTTTGCAGCTTATTTCCTGTATGTTACCTTGTTACAAATACAATACTACACAATAACACAACACTAACATGAAATATAAAATATAATTACACTATGTCTTTACCGAGAGTGTGACAATGCCCGACTCAATGATAAATATGAACTTAACTAATTATTATGATACTCATATAACATCATTTAATAAAACGAAATTATAGTACACCGTAAATTATTATTAATAAAGTAATAACTTACGGTAGGACTATTGAACCTATTTTTACACGGCACACTGAGGTGAGGTACAACTGCGCAGATTAAATAATGTTGATTATCGAAGTTTTCAATTGCATAATGTAAAGCGTTTCGAAAATGACAATTAATAGTGGCATCATGGAATCATCACTTAATTGACATAGCTGGAGTGCATAATACTACAAAGGCCAGCTGAGTGTAGAAGACATACACTGTGATAGGGCGGGCATAAATGTATGTCAAGTATATGCAATCCATATGTCCTCATTATGTAGAGTAGCATTAAATCTTAAATAATAATGAATTTTTGGGGTGGGACTTAAGTTCCCCAAGGGATTTATACAGCATCTTTAAATAACCTGTTGGTACCAAATTAATAATTTCTAATATGCGAATATTCAACCTTGAAAAATTGCTAGGGTTAGGGATTGTCCTGCATGAAGGCTCCACAAACATTTAATACTTTATGTAAATTAAAAACAAACAGTCATAGGTTGGGTTGTTATTACTATTATCTATCATTGGGGAAGGCAAATTATGTAAATATATTATATATTTTATTTTGATTTTCTCCCTCCTTTGATGAGTGCCTTATTACTTAGTTAGTATCAAAGTGTTTGGATACGGCTTCCATGAAAATATATTTCCACCACTGCTCTATCTATATCTTATCCATTAACCATATTGAAGTTTCGCAATTCTTATCAGCCTATCACACCACACCGCACTCTTCTCTAATCAAATGAGGAAGCAAACATCAAGCTCCAGCTTTGCGCAGGAGCGCGCTCGCTCGCTCTTATTTTCTTTTCTAATATACCATCATACTAAAATCCAGCATTAATTTACTGTAATTATTTGTAAGATGCTGTTACTTAAATTACTTTAAATGCTTTATTTTGATTTTTTTTTCACCTGATGTTATTAACTTACTTTGAATGGCATAAAGGAAAGGAACGATTTATAAAGAATTGGATTAAAAAAGCATCTTTATATACGCCCTTTCATTATATATGCCCTCTCATTATATACGCCATTTCATTATATACGCCCTCTCATTATATACGCCCTTTCATTATATACGCCCTTTCATTATATACGCCCTTTCATTATATACGCCCTTTCATTATATACGCCCTTTCATTATATACGCCCTTTCATTATATACGCCCTCTCATTATATACGCCCTCTCATTATATACGCCCTTTCATTATATACGCCCTTTCATTATATACGCCCTCTCATTATATACGCCCTTTCATTATATACGCCCTTTCATTATATACGCCCTTTCATTATATACGCCCTTTCATTATATACGCCCTCTCATTATATACGCCCTTTCATTATATACGCCCTCTCATTATATACGCCCTTTCATTATATACGCCCTTTCATTATATACGCCCTTTCATTATATACGCCCTCTCATTATATACGCCCTCTCATTATATACGCCCTTTCATTATATACGCCCTTTCATTATATACGCCCTCTCATTATATACGCCCTTTCATTATATACGCCCTTTCATTATATACGCCCTTTCATTATATACGCCCTTTCATTATATACGCCCTTTCATTATATACGTCCTTTCATTATATACGCCCTTTCATTATATACGCCCTTTCATTATATACGCCCTTTCATTATATACGCCCTTTCATTATATACACCCTTTCATTATATACGCCCTTTCATTATATACGCCCTTTCATTATATATCCTTTCTTGCAGTTAGGTGATCAGTATTTTTAAAAAAAATTTCATAAAATAATTATTTATGACATGGGAAACAAACAACCTTTTTCCCTGCCGATCCTGTTACTTATTTATTTTTATTCTGTTTTAGATGTTTTCATGCCGATAAATATAAATAACAGCACAGTTAAGTTGTACGTACGTGTAGTTTATAAATGAAACATATTACAGCAGAATTTAAACTACAAAATTTAACACGTCATGACTATTTTTTGATAATTTAATTGACATTTGGTTGCGCATTAACTAGAATGATTGAATTTAACAGTAATATGTAACAGACAATTATTGATTTAATAATAAAAATTGAGTTTGTAAAAAATTTAATACTAATACATATTTATAATTCAGAATTGCTTTATAGCTTTTTCCGAATTACTGAAATAATAAAATATATTTATTTACATTTTAAGTCTTCTTGTTGTCATGTCTATGGGACACTTATTCATATGAAGGCCTATATAATTACCTACTAACTGATATTTACGGAATTACATGTAAATAATTAATAATTATGAGTAATAAATTACTTACATCTAATAGTAAAACTCACTGGTTCAGAAATCTCAACAACTCTCAAATATTTCCTTTGGTCGAATCCTATGAAGATTTTCGAAGTATGATAATCACCTACTACAATACAATTATTCTACCATATACAATAACATATGTTATTGTCGGCATTTTTGGTTATATTCTGACATTCATTGTCGTGGCCAAGGAAAAACGATTTAACACTTTATTCTACAAGTTGCTCTGTTTAGACGCTGTTATGGAAAGTTTCACAATGGTAGCAGAATTAGTAAGGATACTGAAAAATCTCCAATACATTTGTGACAATCCATTTGGCAACGGCCGTGCTCCATTTATTAACTGCCCAACATCATTCCATGCTTTTCTCGCTGCTTACCATTATCCATTGGTTCGAATTGCACAAGATCTTTCCTGTTGGACAGCTATCATGATTTCATTTGATCGATTCTTTGCTGTATATTTTCCAATGAAATATAAAACTACCAGTCAACACAAATATAAATTACTAATAGCATCTGTTGTTATGTTGTTTGGGTTCGAATTAATTATAGTGATAGCCTATGTTGGGCGTCGTAAAATTTACAAAGAAAGCAATTCGGATCTTATTACATGGACTGCAATAGAGATTGACATGTCGGTTTTGCATTCAATATACACAAAAATTATTGAGCATTATTATATTTCATTAAAACAAATTGTTCAATTTGTTATTTTGGCATCACTTACGGTTGCTGTTGTTATTAAAGTGAAGAAAGTGTCTAAATATCACCGACAAAATAGGGGAAGGTTGATGAAAGATAGAAGCCTTATCTATATGATGCTTCTCATTACATCTCTAACGGGTCTCAAGTTGTTAGTCTTGGATGTATATTTTATTATTGATAGTACAGTGTTTGCTAAAGCTAAAAATATATTTTTGGATTCGGATGCTACCTTAGTAGATATTTCTACATATTACTGGTGGACTAGGTTTATCAATGCATACATAATAGTTAACGATCTTATATCCATTGTGTTTGCATTCAATTTCTATTTTATGGTAATTTTCATAGAAAGTTGGAAAAAGGCAGTATTGAAAGTATTAGTGAGGCCCATAAAACTGAAATGTAAATGTAAATAGACAGCTTCAAGTAAGTGTTAGTTCATTATGTATATATATGTATTTATAATTTTTTCTCAATGCGCTGTCAAGAAGATACATAGGACGAGAAAATAATAATTTATAATCAAATATAATCATTCTTATCTTTCATACATTAATTAATGAAATGGTTGACATTGGTTAAAGGCTTCAAAAGTAATTTTCAATTGAATTACAGACGGACAGACAGACGGACATACCGAGAGACGAACAGAAAGACAGACAGACAGACGGGCGGACTGACAGACGGACGGAATACAGACGGAGGACGGACAGACGGACAGGACATTACATTTGGCCCTATATACTAATGATAATTGTGTGCTAGTGCTAGAGGCATCGCTCACTAATCGTGGCTCGCCCCACATTGTAATATTATTAAACGCCGGGGCGTTTATTCGGGGAAGGCTTTTAAGTTGCTAATTTGATGGTAAGGGGGGGGGGGGGGCGTTAATTCGAGGGGGCGTTTATTCGCGGGGGGGGGGGGGGGGGGGGGCTCTTATTCTAGTAAATATGGTATATTCATTTGTGCATATTTATATAAGTGTGTAATTGGTTATTATTTCTTTCTTAAAAAAGTTTTCAAATATTGATGTAACCGAGATAGGTAATTTTTGCAATCTAAAATGTATCTATGTGAAGAATACCAGATTTTTCACTTTTCAAACAAAATTTTATTTGAATTGAATATATATGATTTTTTTAATTTCACCTGTTTTATAGCCCTTATTTCTATCTTATTACCTGTACAAATACTAATTCATTTATTGTTTTGGTTAGATACAGCCCTTCTCTAACAATGAATTTAGTGAAAATATGGTATTTTTTACAT